>CAUYLG010044830.1:0-84585 GCA_963573385.1 Cacajao melanocephalus
TATCTATCTATCTATCTATCTATCTATCTATCTATCTATCTATCTATCTAATCTATCTACAAAGGAAAGGATTGAATCGTTGTGCCAATACAGTGTCATCTGTTGCCGATTGTTAATCACAAGCTTGAATATACAACAGTCTAACTTTAAAGCAAAGGCAGCGAGAAAAGGACAACTTGAAGACCAACAGATTAGAAGGGAGCAAAATACACCAGTTGTTAAAAATTATTCGAGGATCTGTCTCTTTAAAAATCCTACCTTAATTTCCTTAGTTGTGTAACTAAGTATTTCTTTTCCTTGAGAACAGTAGGAAGAGTTAGGAGATATAATTGGTGGGAAGGGAAGAATCACCAATTTGGAAAAATTTCAGAGAAAAGAAAAGCAATTAACAAGCTGTTGGGATTTCAGAAAAATGATTAAAAGAATTTTATGTAGCCTAACTGAGCAGAGACATAGCGATACCCATCAAGCAGTATCTGAAGATTTAACGATGTTTCTGTTACCTAAAGTTTCAATTCAGTGCATGTAAGTAACAATCAGTAGCCAGGGCTGAGCAAAAAGAGTGGAATACCTCATGGAAAACAAATTAAATATAAATAATAATTTCATGATTAATGGTTAATTTATATGCTTATGGAAAAAAGTAAACTGAGAAAGAATAGACTCTTTTTTGGACCAAAGGAAATACTTACAGGAATGTTGAAGAAATTGAATAGAATATTCTTTCAGTTAACATTTCTTTGGAAGCAAGTAAGAGAAGCCGGTTCTGACTAGATTTTTAATAAATGTTTCAAAAACTATTTATTTACTACCAAATACATGCAAGTATTACTCCAAAATTTGGGACTACAAAAGTAAATAAAACTGAGTCTTGCCCTCACAGAGATTACACTTTAAGAGGGAGAGGGGGAGAGAGAGACAATAAATCATAGTTTCACCATATGTCAGAGGATGATCTGTATATGAAGTTAAGCAGGGTAGGGAAGAGAGTGGCTAGAGTAGAGATTATTTTATGTAGAAGTTCAGGAAAATTAATTTTAATAAGATGGCATTCCAAAATTTTTGGTAACATTTGAGCTGAGACCTAAATGAAATGAGTAAGCAAATAATGGATCTCTGTGGGAAGAGCATCCCAAGAAGAGAAAAAAGCAAGTGCAAAGATCCTGGGGTAGGAATATTTTGGACATATTCAAGGATGAACAAGATCAGTGTGGAAGATGTAGAATGTGCCAGGGAGATCAAAGTAGAAGAGAAGTTCAGAAAGACAGCAGAGGGCAGATCATATCTGTCATGTAGGTCAAGAAAAGAATTATGGATTTTGCTCTTAGCAAAATGAAAAACTATTGAAGACTTTAAACAGAAAAGTAACATTTATAACATATTTGAAAGGAATCTTTTTGATTGTTGTAGAGAGATGAAATTGTAGAAGGGCAAGGGCCAAAGTAAGGAAACCAGCAGATTACTGAGTAGCGCACCTGGGAGATGATGGTAGCTTAAAGTACAGTGGTAAGAATGGGGTAAAGGGAAGTGGTTGAAATGTGGAATGTTTGAAAGGGAATGCCAAAACGATTTGTTGATAGATTTGGATGTGGATGTGGAGGCAAAAGGGAAGATAAATGTAACACCTATGATAACAGCTAAAATGTAAGTACTGCAAAGGAAAATATTTTCACCTATCTTTAAGTATTCCAAGCACCTAGAACGGTGCCTGAAACATAGCAAGCACTCAATACATATGTGTCAGGTGGATAATTTTTGGTCTGAGATGTTTGGAAAAATGAATTTGTCATTTACTGAAATGGAGAACACTGTGGTAGGTGCAGGTTGGAGATGGGAATCAGGGCTTCAGTTTTTAATATATTAGTGATATTAATTAAACATCTGAATAAAAATATAGATTAGACAGTTGGATATATAAGTCAGGAGTTCAGAGGATGGGCATGGCTAGAGAAATTAATTTGAATGTGTGGGCATTTGAATCCAGAGAAATGAATGAGATGACCTGGTAACTGATGGTAGCTGGAGGAGAAGATAGATCTAAGAATTGAGTACGGAGATATTCCAACATTTTGAGTTTGAAGACATAAAAATTATCCAGTAAATGGTCCAAGAAACAAAGGCCATGAAATAGAGAATGATGGAAGTTGAAAATGCTAGAAGCCAAGTGAAAAAAGAAGTTTCAAGAAGGAAGAATCAATTAGCACTGTGGACTGTTGAAGATAGATACATTTAGGTAAGAACTGAGAACTATTGGATTTATCATTATAAGCCTGAGAAGAATTATTTGCACTGGGACAAAAGTTGGAGTAGATTCAATAAACTATGAAAAAAAAAAGCTTGTGAAGTGAAAGTGAGCTTAGATAACCCTTTCAAGTAGTTTTACTTCTAAAATGGACTAGACAAATAGAGAGAGATGAAGAGTTAAGGGAGGGTTTTACAAGATGGGAAATATTGTAACATGTTTATATGTATATTGGTAACCTAGCAGAGAAGGAAAAAACAAGGCATTACATGTAGGAAAATTGCAGGATCAGAATCTTTCAGACGTCTCAAATTGATGAAATTCAAGGGATAAAGGGTGGGATTGGCACAGAGAGTTGAAAAGGGAGGCATAATTTATACATGTGGATGCAGACGTGGATGCAGATGTGGATGCAGACATATTTGGATTTTTTTCCTTAGAGAATCACATGGATGTTTTGAATAATTCTTTGTGAAATAAGAATTCATCAGCCTATTTATTAGCCAGTAATGGAAAGTCCCTCAGCTAATAATGAAAAGTAGAGAGACGTTTTTGTGAATTGGAAGAAAGAGGAGTGAAATAGCCTTCTGTATGAATAGAAGAGTGATTGGCTTAGAGAAATGTATACTAGGATTGCAGGTAACACTGGGAAACAATATAATGAGGCTCAAGGATTCTACAAGCTATGGTCATAAATTTAAAGTGAGAATTATAAGTGTTGTCTTGTTTTCCCAGCCAAGTTCTGCAGCTTGAGTGCAAGAAACAGGTAAGATAATGGTTAGCTTTCTCTTGGTTGGGAGATTTTCCTAGAAATTTTGACAGAGGGAAAAAAGGTCAAGAAGTTGAAGGTATGACAGCAGAGCCATTATAGTACTGAACCAGAAGATCTCAGACATGTAAGAAGGAATGTGAGGTCATGGGGGAGGAATGAAAGACAATGAAAAAGTCATAGAATCAATGGATCAGAAAGTTCCTGTGGAGTTGTAGGAATTAAAGTACAAGTGGGGTACACTAAATTTAAAAAAGATGGTAGTTAGAGAATGGAATGCTTAGACTTGAAATGACAGGGTTCAGCTGCTCTAATCACCATGCAATTGGGCAGTTGACTTAGGATGGAGGAGAAGAACATTACGTGATCCAAAAGATCTGGTGGTCAAAGGATACCCAGATTGATACTGAAATAACAATAATTATGACACAAATAAAATTGCAAAGAGATTAAGATAGTAAAATATTCAAGTCATGAGGAAAATTAAAAGAGATTTAATGAAAGAACACAATGTAGCTCATCCATTTAAGGAAGAGTTAAATAGCCAAGACCTGAGAAGGGCACTTTGAGAGCTTCTGGAATAATATCGCAAGACAAACATCTGATCATACTGTCAACTGCAGCCTTGCCAAGGAAGACCAGTACTATTACTCTTGGAATATTTAAAAGGTTTCTTATTCATGTTATTTTTGAGACCATTGCATTCATTTGTCTGCAGCATTTACCTATAGAAGAAAATTATTAAAACCAAACCAACCAAATAAACCAAAATTACGATACTTGTAATTTTGAAAAACAAACAAATAAAAAACACACATTTATTGTTCTCCCTTTATGTTCCTATTACTAAATAGGAAATGAAGGGGGAAGACAGGTAGCTGTTATCTCACCCTTCAAGTGACGTTGGAGGAGAACATGAAGGGCAACAATTGGTTCTGGCAGACAATATATATATGAATACACTTATTGTGAAAAAAACAAACACACACATGTTTATGGAATAAAAAATTTAAAAAAATTATTCATACCTCCAGATCTTTAACATCTCACCCTTTTCATCACTTCCACTCTGCCAAATCCTTCATTCCTATTATTTTATGCAATTCAATAATGTTAGCCATTCAAATGTATTCTCTTTTTCCCCTGAAGCAAGACTATCTCACCTCAAGATTATGAAAATATCCTTTAATGTATTCTTCCAAGCTTTCAATTTTGTTTCATTATTATTATTTGTTTGGCTATTTAATTTATTGTCATATATACTATATAAGTATATAGTATATAAGTTGCATATGCTATATACAAACGTATACAATATAAGTTTTTAGCTTTAACTCTCTGTATACCATATACAACAATAAATTAAATAGCCAAACTTAACTTTCTGTTTCTGAAAAAAAATCCCAATGTCCCAACGAAAGTTCCATCTTTTCGCCACTAACTTAAAATAGGGTCTTTAGCATATATTAGACAGCTGCTCTTATATCTGGCTAGCATCACATCAGCTATCTTCCACTAAATATAGTTCCATCTTCTTTGAAAGGGAATTATGAATCCTTCCTTCCATGTATTTCTCATAGGGCTGTCAATAAAATAGTCTGATCCACTAGGGAATGAGGAATAATCAAATCATCCAAGCAAGGTCAGTCTGATTATGTCTTTCTGAAATTTGAATCATAAGAACTGATACACCACAACAAAGGAAAGTTAGAATTGAATCTCTCATTGGTAGCATCTAGAGTTAATCTATGAGCTGTTTTGTTTCTTTTTTTAAATACCGAAAACTCCAGAACTTATCTAATTCTGGCCTTTATTGGGAACTATTTGTTTAGAACAGCCTCCATTTTGTGAGCTACTCAGAAAATTTCTGAATTAGTCAGTGTTCATTGCTGTTGCTTACAACCAGGAACTCTAACTTATACAGTCATATGCTAATCTCTACCTACACGAGTCATATTTTGTATTCTTCAGTCTATTCCTTGCATTCATTCATCGACTCCAAAATGCATTTTATGAAATTGTATTACTGTAGTAACAGTGAGTTTTCATAACAGAAAAAGCAAATTCCCTTTTTTTTTCTATTTTCTTACAAAATTTTCTTTTCCCTTTTTGCATTATCTTCTAGATAAACTTAGAGTTCTTTAAAAAATCCTATTGGGAATTTTATTACAATTTCAAATAATTTCAAATAATTTATAATTTTGGAAGAACCTATATATTTACACAATTAAGTTCCATCATTTATAAATATGGATTGTTTGCCTTTTGATGTATTTAGATCTTTTTTCATGTTCTTTATTAAAGTTTCTTTTTTTTTCAGGTTGGACTTCCATGTTTCTTCTTAAGTTTAGTCCCTAATATTTTGGAGTTCCTGTTGCTATTGTAAATAGGATATTCTTCACAACTTGGCACACAATCAGCATTGTTTGAAAAGTAGAGGGAAGCTGGCTGAATCTCTGGAGACTCTTGGAATGAAGAGAAAGTAAGCATGGAGAGGAGAACTGTCTTGGACATGAGAAAGAGACCTAAAGATGAATGGAGGAAGGACCTCATGAAGCTCCTTGCCAGCATTTATTGTATTGCACAGTTTGTATTCTCTTCCCATTGCCCATAAAATGAGTTATTAGGACCAAAAGTCCAAACTTCTAGATACGTATATTGTCATCTATTAAATGCTGAAATCTATAATAAAAATTTAATGAAGACAAATTTTGCTGCAATTCGTGAATGTATTGCAATCCTGTTGCTATAATTTTGCTGATTTACTACTCAAAGGATGACTGAAGATGTTATCTTTGAGTAATGAAGTGTTATGTGACTTGGGTGTTTTTAGAAATGGTTTTTCTCCCACCCAGTTAGGTCATTTGGAGCATTCTAGCTAATGGCTGCCAAAATGGGGTCATGTGAGACCATAGTCATTAAACTTTACATCAGAGGCTTCCATCTATGGCTATGTTTCCAAATAATGCTTTCCTCTTCAAAATTGCCTTTTATCTTGATGCAAAAGTCTTAAACTGTGTTACTTTCAGTATTAATCTCCTGGGCCATCTTGTCCTTATTTTACTGAAAAGTTTCCCACCTTTCGCTTCTAAACCTGAATTGATGTTTTACATAACGCCCAGGGCATCTCTCTCTCTGTGGTAGCCATTCACCTGACCATCAGGTCTTTAAGGGAAGATGCATCTTTTATAGCCCCACTGCCTAGCACAGTACATGATGCTCAGAAGGCACACAGGGAGTACTTGTTGGAGTATTAGATGTATGCTTTAAAATTGAGTTTTTAGTAAGTTGTATTTTTTTCAGGTATTCAGCAAACACTTCTTGACAACTCACCACATGTTGAACACAATATTAGGTGCTGCAAACAGCATAGTGAGCACGACAGACAAAGTCCTGCCCTCCAACAAGTTACAACCTAGTGAAAGTAAGCAGTAAGGCCATGAACAATTACACAAGATAATTTCATAAAGAGGAAATAAAGCAGGGATGAGGGCCAGGTTCAGAGCCCCAGGTAAAAGACAGAGAAATGTAAGAGGATGGGACTGAGAACAGAAGACTGAGAAAGGCTGCTAGTAAGGCAGGTAGCAATCTTCATGAATGCAACAGTATGAAAGACTACAGGAAAGGGCTGAGGTGAGAGTGTCAGCCACATCACTTGCTACAGAGAGAAGCAAGAGAAGGAGAAGAATGGGCAGTGATTGGCAAAATATGGGTCACCGATGACCTTCACAAGGTCAGTGAAACAGTGAGGAAATACAAAACAAAACAAAAAACCCTCCACATTGGTATTGGTTAAAGAGAAAATGGAAAGGGAAACAAAGAGAGCTAACAAATTTACATCACTGTTTGGAGGAGTCCTGTTGTGAAGAGTTACAGAAAAAATGGGTACAGGCCAAAAGACACTTTAGATTAAGGGAAAGTTTGAGTTGGTTTTCTTCTTATGCTGTATAATCTAAAGGCATGTTTGCAAGCTAATTAGAAGGAGCCAGTTCAGAGAAAGAAATGAATAATGCAGGATAAAAAGTGTGTTATTCCAGGAATTTCTTCCCAAATTCTTTAGGAAAACAAGATAGAAAACAAGATTTTTAATAAGAGAAGGGAAATTTATTTTAATTAGAAGCCATATGCAGAAAATTGAGACTGGACCCCTTTCCTACTCCTTATACAAAGATTAACTCAAGATAGATTAAAGACTTAAAGGTAAAACCCAAATCTACTAAAAAAAAAAAAAAAAAGAAACCCTAGAAGAAAATCTAGGCAATGCCATTCAGTACATAGGCACAGGCAAAGATTTGATGACAAAAATGTCAAAAGCAATTGCAACAAAAGCAAAAATTGACAAATTGGATCTAATTAAACCAAAGAAGTTCTGCACAGCAAAAGAAACAATCATCAGAGTGAACAGACATCCTACGGGATGGGAGAATATTTTTGCAATCTATTCATCTGACAAAGGTCTAATTTCCAGAGTCTACAAGGAAGTTAATTTATGCACACACAAAAACCCAAATGACCCTATTAAAAAAGTGGACAAAGAATAAGAA
This sequence comes from Cacajao melanocephalus, assembly GCA_963573385.1. Lineage (NCBI taxonomy): Eukaryota > Metazoa > Chordata > Mammalia > Primates > Pitheciidae > Cacajao > Cacajao melanocephalus. The sequence continues at coordinate 7,556 of CAUYLG010044830.1, forward strand.
CAGACACTTCTCAAAAGAAGACATACATATGACCAATAAACATATGAAAAAAAGCTCAACATCACTGATCATTAGAGAAATGCAAATCAAAACCACAATGAGACAGCATTTCATGTCTGTCAGAATGTTTACTATTAAAGAGTCAAACACAACAGATGCTAGTGAAGTTGCAGAGAAAATGGAATGCTTATAAACTGTTGGTAGGAGTGTAAATCAGTTCAATCATTGTGGAAGACAGCATGGCAATCACTCCAAGACCTAGAGGCAAAAATACCATTTGACCCAGCAATCCCAGTACTATTATATACCCACAGGAATACAAATCATTCTTTTATAAAGATACATGAATGTGTGTGTTCATTTTAGCACTATTCTCAATAGCAAAGACATGAAATCAACCTAAATGCCCATCAATGGTAGACTGGATATAGAAAATATGGTACATATACACCATGGAATACTATGCAGCCATAAAATGGAACAAGGGCGTGTCTTTTGCAGAGACCTGGATGAAGTTGGAAGCCATTATCCTCAGCAAACTAATGTAGGAACAGAAAACCAAACACTACCTGTTTTCACTTATAAGTGGGAAATGAATGATGAGAATACAAGGACACATGGAGGGGAACAACACCCACCGGGGCCTGTCAGAGGGGTTGGTTGGGGGAGGGAGAGCATCAGGAAGAATAGCTAATGGATATTGGGCTTAATACCTAGGTGATGGGTTGATTTGTGCAGCAAACCATGCTGGTACACGTTTACCTGTGTAACAAACCTGCGCAACCTGCATATGTACCCCTGAACTTAAAATAAAAGTTGAAGAAAAAAAGAAGTAAATAAAGTATGTGGGTTCAGATGCAGAAAGAATGGTGGAATCTGTAATGGGAAGATAAGGCAGTCCCTGTCTGATTTCATCTATTCTCTTCTGTGAAATATACAATAAAGCCATCACTTAAGAGGGAATCAGAAATGGGGAATCGGTGATGTTGACAAAAAAGGGGAAGGAATAGTCGCTTCAGATTGGAAACTTGAAACCAAGTAAAAGGAACTGATGCAATAAGATGTCTGAACAGTAACATAATGTGTGAAGTAAGCCCAGTCAGTATAGATATATGATTTTTCCCCTCAAAATTTAGCTTCCCTGGTAAAGAAATGAGAACATGGCTAGTAAGATTTAGCCATTTAGAATTGGAATTATTTTTCGACAAGAGGAGAGTTTAAAAATCAAGCTTATTTGCAATGAAATGTGATGTGCTGAATCACAGAATTTAGTCTGGGTAAAGAGGGGATTGAGGACCTGAGGAGAATGATGCAGAGTAAAAAAAAATAGTACAGTCCATGCATTGGGAGTATCAATGAGGTTCAAGACTTTCCAGAGGAGGACGACTGAGACTAGGAGTGAGATGGAAATCATAGTGAAGGTCAGCGGTAAGATGCTTGACCTGGAGATTTTAGATTTGCTAAACATTATTGATGTCATTAGGAAAAGGATAAAGCAACTTGAGTGGGTGGCTGAGATCACTGGAACTAAAAGATCACTAATTAAAGAGGTCACAGAGATGAGTGGGTTAGAGTATGTGAATGTTGATGTCACTAATTGCGGTTCCAGTGGCAGTAGTGCTGAGAGAATCAGTGAGCTAGATTCTGATGAAACTAATCAATGAATGAAGATGATGCAGGAGGGATAAAAGGTGACACATGCTTCAAAGAAGTCCTGAGAAAAGAGGAAGGAAGGAGAATTTGGGGGTGGTAATATGGTGAATGAAGGACAAGCAGGAACATTAGGCATTGAGGGATATAAGGTATGGAAGAAAAATCAAATTCCACTTAAGAGGCAGGTGGGGAGAACAGCATCTTCAATGTACAGTGATGTTTAGTTAATGCAAATAGATGCAGGGAGCGTTTATAAAATAAATAAATGATTAAAGCAGTTTGTTGATGATGGACCATGAGTTCTGGAGAGGCAAGAGGAAGAGTTCTGGGAAAGGGAGAGAGATTCCAATTAGCAGCTATACAGAGAACTATAAAATGAGATATTTTTCTTCCATTTTTCCTCTCAATTTTCACTCAAAATTAAATTGAGGATCTTTAAATTCATATTGAGTGAATATACTGTAAATAGCATCTAATAATGTACATTAAATCCTCATTTTTAGTTTTAAAATATTAATGCTTAAAAATTAAAATAGTATGAAAGGTTATAAGCTAAAATGCAAATACTCTCTTTTCTAAGAACTCACCCACAAATATACTCTGTTGAAGAAACAATTGTTGACAATTTTTATGTATCATTCCAGAAAAATTAAGTCCAGAACCACAAACACAGTAATATGCACACTGTCCTATATGTACTTGCTTTTATTTATTTTATTCAATGAGATTCTGGATAACTGATATGGTTTGGTTGTGTCTACACCCAAATCTTCTCTTGAATTGTAACTCCCACAATACCCACGTGTCATGGGAGTAACCCGGTGGGAGGTAATGGAATCATGAAGACAGGTCTTTCCTGTGCTGTTCTCTTGATAGTGAGTAAGTCTCACGAGATCTGATGGTTTTAAAAATGGAAGTTTCCCTGCACAAACTCTCTCTTTTTGCTTGCTGCCATCCACATAAAATGTGACTTCCTCCTCCTTGCCTTCTGCCATGATTGTGAGGCTCCCAGTTGTGTGAAACCGTAAGTCCAATAAACCTTTTTTTTTTTGTAAATTGCCTAGTCTCAGGTATATCTTTAACAGCAGTGTAAAAACAGACTAATGCAATAACTTTCTCTAAAATAGGCACACATAAGAATATCTCATTCTTGTAAAAGTGCATAGTTTTCCGTTATGAGACATACCCTACAAAAGGATATATTTAATCTTATCATACTACTATTATTCTTGAAGACTTAGAAACATCAGGGCTAATCCTGATTATGAATATCAATCAAGTATGTTAGTAAAGACTAATAAAGAACCAGCCCAGATACAATAAATAAATGACCAGACTGAAGTATTGCCTTTCAGCAAGCATCTAACCTGTGTCAGGAATTTGCCAAGTTTCCCTGCTACTGTCGTATATTAAACAAGCAGAGTCAAAGCCTTGAGCAGGGGCAGTTGTGCTGCCATTCTGAAGAAAGTGCTTGCACTGATGTTAATGAAACTATTTTTTTTACTGAATTAACTGAGAATGGGAACGATGATTCATCTGAGAACTGTGATCCTTCACTGGTCTCATCATGCCCTAGGAAATGGAATGTTATTATCCTCTCTTTATGGATAATTTCTAGATGTCTTATTTAGCTAAATTTATTTACTTATTTAAGTATTCATTGCAGTGATAAGCAATAACAAAAATAAAAACAGACATTCCACAGTGAAAGGCTCAGCATCTGGCACATTCTAGAACCAACATTTCTACAAACTAGTTTTTATAGAGGTACTCTTTAATAGATAGAAGAGATGTGTTCCTGATAAACTGATATTAACGTGAAATCTTTTTTCCCACTGAATTTATCACAAAATGGAAAATATGTTACCTCATAAATACATCCACTAACTTATTTTGTCTTAAAAGCAAACAACTAATTTTTTGGTAATGGTGCAAATTCTTTTGCTAACACTTGCAGCAGATCAGCTATTTCCCAGCTCTAGAGCGTCTGTCCTGTTACTCTGAGTTCTCTGGTCTTTTTATCATTTCTTAGGGAAATCTTCAAACTCCACATTTAGATTCTAAGGCTTGACTTTCCTACATCTTATAGCAGATTATCTTTATCATTCTCATTTATTTGCAAAACAGAACACTTTCCTTTCCCATGTCAGAGTATGTTTTGCCTGCCTAGCATTCAGGTTTTGTTTTGTTTTGTTTTTAGAAGATTCTTCAAAATCATCTTTGAACCTTGCACAGAATTTCAGTTCATGAGTTTGGGTAGGTCTCTTGTGCTGCTCTCAGTGGTGGAACATGGGAGTCTGTTCTGGCCAATCAGTGTTCCAAGGTCCCCTAACAATATTGCCTGTGATGTGGGCAATTATATGGTTGGGTCAGTAATGAGCTCATCTTAGAAGCTGTGTGAAATATCTTCAGAAGAGACCTTTCTTTTTCTTTTGGCTTGTCACTGTGAGGATACTGGTTTAAAACTGCTGGTACCATTTGGCCACCACATGGAAAATGATAAGAGGGTCAACATGAAGTAAGAGAGATGCAAGAGATAGTGACAGGCTAGGACAACATTACTTGAATCCCTGAACTGCACCCTTCATGAAGACTGCATCAGTACTGTTCTGTTATGTTATTATGCCATTATTGTTATCATGGTTTATTTTAAGCCACTTTGAGGATTGCTTTCATCTCTTGTGACTGAAGTATTTGTAACTAATGAAAGGACATTGGAAAATTCCATCTTTCTTAGCACACACCTGTAGCACCCAGAAGAGAAGAGGAAACATGGAGGAGACTCAAGTCAAGCTCATAGGGCCTCACAGGCCATACTAAGTATTTGGGGTTGATGCTGTATGAATTTTCTGAGAGTTGGGAATTGGGAAATGATGTAATTGACACTGAAGAGAGAAGAGAGATGGATGTAGGGATGAGGTAGGAGACTCTAAATAATCCACTTGACAGATGACAAAGTCTTGAACCAAGCTGTGGCAGTGAAGATGGGAAGAAGTATGTGGATTTGAAATGTTTTGTAGAAAGTTTCATACACCACCAATCATTGGCTTCTCCAGCTCTAACATTGTACCAACTACTTGACCAAGCAGCACAATTGTTTGAGTGAATTCACTATGCTTCCTTGATCTTCTGTAGCTTTTTCCCAATTCACTTTTATGAGGCTCTGTATGTGTTCCTTGAGTATCTTGGATTAATCTCTTTTTCCATTCCAGGATCATTCCCTTGCTTCTATCTCATCCTTTCTTTTGCCAAAGGAATGGGATAGCAAATATAATCGATGGAATTTGAGCTTACTTTCCTAATAGCCAGTGTCTTTTCTTTTTCTTTCTTTTTTCTTTCTTCTTTCTTTCTATTTTCTTTCTTATTTTTTCTCTTTTTCTTTGTCTTCTCTTTCTTTCTTTCTTTCTTTCTTTCTCTTTCTTTCTGTTTCTTCTTCCTTCCTTTTTCCCTCCCTCCCTCCTTTCTTTCTTTCTTTTTTCTTTCTCTTTCTTTCCTTCTTTCTTCTTTCTTCCTTCCTTCCCTCCCTCCCTCCATCCCTTCCTTCCTTCTTTACTTCCTTCCTTCCTTCCTTCCTTCATTCCTTCCTTCCTTCCTTCCTTCCCTCCTTCCTTTCTTCCCTTCTTCCTTCCCACTTTCTCTCTTTGTCTCTCTTTCTGTCTTTCCAGGGTGTTGCTTTGTGGCCCAGGCACAGATGGTGCAGTGGCACCATCATACAATCATAGTTCACTGCAGCCTACAACTCTTGGCCCTAAGCCATTCTCTCCTCTCAGCTTCCCAAGTACCTGGGACTACAGGCATGTCCCACCTTGCCTGGCTAATTTTTATTTTTTGTAGAGACAGCATCTCTCTATGTCGCCCAGGCTGGTCTCGAATTCCTGACCTCAAGCAGTTCCCCTGCCTTGGATATCATTTCTTAATTGCTGCAATGGATCTTTTATTCAACACTGTGATTAGACTGATAAGTTAATCCAGCTGCCTGTATGACATGAAAAGAGACATAAAAGTTGTTGCTTTGGGTACTGCTTCGGGCAGCACTCTTTCATTTTTCCTTGCTGTCTCCCTATCTGTCAGAAAGAGAAAAAATATCTTTGCTGTTAGCTGATCTCTTACACCGTCATACACAACTAACCAAGAAATTGTATTTCTCTAGGTAATGTACTTTCATGTTTGATTTGATGGAATTTCATGAAAGTTTGACATGGTTTGAAGTTCTCTTTAAAGAGCTGGTGGCTTTTGAATTTACTGAAGTCTGCCTTACAAAAACGTATTCTTTCAACCCTCTGAGAAAATCTGCAACAGCGTTTATCACTTTACTCCTTCTAAACCTAAATCGACCAACAGGGTAAATAAGAGCAGCTTGATAAGTAGTAGTGTGGGAATCTACAGCTTCACCTCACTTTACAGAAAGATACATCCCTAAAAAGTGAATCTGTTTTTAAACATATCCAATTATATTTTTAAAACTCTGGGAGGCGGACTATTTAAAGAAACTCAGCAGCTAATCTTTTCTTATGTGAAGCTATACCTTTTGTAATGCAAATATTCATGACTGAATTTATCTGATTTGTTATCTAAGAGATTTGTATTCGGTTGTTATGAATGGCACATTTATATTATTACTTTTTAATGACCAGTAATTATAATGACAAGACTCTCTTTTGCAGTAAGGCACATAAACAGTACCAAATGATAATACTTAGTTCCTCAAAATGGAACATTTTGTATGTATTTCTATTGCTTCTGAAAAGAACATCTCTACATTAAATTATTCAAGGTAGCTAAAATATTAATAATATTAACATTTATAAAAATAAACAGGTAATTGGCATCTTATTTACATGACTATTATCAAGTATAATTTTTTTTACTCTTGTGTCTTGTGTTTTCTTCATTAAGCCACCACCACTACTTCTAAACAAATAAAATAATTATTTTAATTTAAAGGATTTTTAAATACTGTTTTTTAATTGCACATGTCCTACATTTGAGAGCAGGAATTAGACTCTTGACAACATATCCCTATATATACACTCATAATCAAAGTATTCTGTCATTATTTAGATAACAAACGTCTAGAAAAGAAAGAAAACAGACTTAAGGAAAAAAATACCTTGTGCGGTTGGTTACATGTTACAGAAAATATGTTTGTCATATCAAGGGTTTTGAGGATCTCATATTGAACAGGTACCAAGGGAGGGCTGCCTTTGGTTCACAGGCGCTCAAGAGAGACCTGTTTCACCCTGCATAAGAAGCTCCTTTAAAACAAAGGATGAAGAAAATTCTTGAATGACCAGGGGAAAGAAGATGTGTGAGCAAAGGAACAACGATATAAGCACATAAATTTGTGATTACTTAGATAAAGAAGAATGTGCTGTGTAACGTGGGTCAATAAGAGTAAGTGAAGGCCTAGAGAAGAACCAGATGAGCATGCTGCTCGTGCTATGAGAGTAGAGTGGGGTCCTGAATGGCTAAAACAAAATTTTGGAGCATTAAAGGGTTAATTTCTTAACACAATCCCTCTGATATTTTTTAAGATAATATTTTCTTTCAAGAGTGAAGTTTTAGGGTCTTAGTCTAGAACTAGAATACTAAAGAGAAATTTAAGAGATAATAAAATCATTCTAGTAGTGCATATCTAGTGGTCTACTAATAATGGGTCTGATACTCAGCCATCATAAAATCATCATGTTTTCCTAACATAAATCATATGAGTTTTCTTTCTAACAGTAATCCCACTCTGAATCTCCTCTATCTTCTGATACATAGGCATCTTTTGCTTTGGTACAGTTGTCCCAGGAAAGAGTTCCTTTCCTTCCACTGAACCCTGTGGCTCTTAATTGGCTCCACCTCACTGAGTCTATGCAAGGCTTATGAAAAGTTAACATTTCCTAAATTGTGATTTAAAACAGGAACATGTACTCGTTTAAAAAGTCATCTTTGATATATTTGCAGTGCATTGTCCTGGTAAACTTAATGAATCCGTCCCAACAATGCCAGATATCTAAAAGGTAAATACCATGACCAAAATCTTTGCATCACGTAAGTCAGTATTTCAGAATTTCTCATATTTTTTCTCCATATTTTTTAAGAACTTAAATAGTCATTCAAAATCTGTTTTATCAGCAGATACTTCTAATACAGTTAGTAGGGACTGAGGTTCAAAGAGTATTCCAACATTGATCTTGCTCCAGGAAGCTATGGTCTAGAAGAAAAAAAAAATAAGAAGAGAAAACAAGCAAACAACAACAATATAAACAATACAGTGATGTAAATGCTATGATGGTTGTAAGTCGGGGCACAATTGGCCCTCACAAGGGGCTGTTCCTATCTCTTTTTTGTGGAAACTACTTTCAGACTTGAGAAGATTATTGTGTTCGTCTTTCCATGTTAAGTGGCAATGGTGTGCAACTGTAATTGGATTTTTCATTTTTATTTGAGGCAAAGAAAACTAAAACTGAAAAGAAAGGGGACAGTTAAATTTGACAGGTAAACCTATTAGAAAATTTTGCCTTCATTAGTCTTTTTCTTGCCAGTTTCTTTAACATACAAGTAGAATTATTTGCAGAGATTGTGACACTCAATGACTTATAAAATATAGTAAGTAAAATCTGGTATTGTTTCTAAAGAGATAACATTGAGATAAGAAAATAAGCAATAGACTTGAATAGAAGCAAAGGTCTTAACTTTCGTATTTAATGAAAGAGAAAAGTTATAATGTTAAGCTAGTGGAAACTAGGTATTATTGCAGACATAATACTTAGTATACTCATTTTCCTACTTTTATGTATTTATACTCTGGTCCCTTTTATAAATGCTTCTGATAACGCTTGGAATTCCATAAGCAGAGTGAAGAATATTGCCAACATTATAAAATGTAGATGTGGTTTTAGATTAGATACATTTTAATAGATTCAATGTTTGTTCACGATAGGGAAATTACCGATTATGAAATTATAGTAGACCTAGAGCCAATCATCATAATTATGCACATAGATTAATATAAGAATATTGGTTTAGTTGGTTTCTACACATACAACAAACAAAAGGAGATTATTTTCATATTACTGGTTGCAGTGACCTAAAATTCCAGGAAATTAAATTCAGTTAAATATAGAATATGTATAAAATATTCACCCTGGCTGAAAAAAAAAGGTTTTTTCTTTTTAACTAGTAATATAAACATTAGTGATATTGAGAAATTTTATATTAGGAAAACACTAGGAACACTTTTTAAAATAATTCTAGGAAAATAAAATGCTCATAAACCAGATCGTTATTCCTTTTTACTGTTCCTTTTACTCTATCACAAGTTCTGCTGTGATATAACATGTTTTGTTCACTGTTTTTCTTCTACCTTTATCTTTACTACATACATTTTCTGGAATATTTAATATTTCTTCACTAGTGTGAACTGCCTTTTATGACAGCAAAATAAGCTGGTAAGACCTTTGCATACGGTTTAACTTGTTCCAGAATAATCCACTTACTTGGTTTGTTAAAGCCATGGTACTACCATCCTTCCAGACTCAATTCTCAGATTTACCAGCCATATAAAAGCAATGCTGTTCCTTCAGTGGAAATGTTACCCTAAAGGATGTCTGCAGCTTGGCACCCCTCCCCAAGGAATGCTGTAATGTTAACTCACACTTCCCTCAGCGGGAAAGCAATTCAAAAGTAAACAATCAGCTACCTCTCCCAGACATCTGACACGTTATGTACAAAGTACCCTCAGTCCTGGAGGCTATTTTGTCAGCCTCGATCTTTAAAGTATATAGCATAACGATTTAAAAGAGTCACCCCACAGGGGCATGGACATGCCCCAACCTTCACTTGGCTGCCTTTCAAAGAAACTGCACTGGCCATCTGAGCAGCTCTGCTTTATATTCTACAGAAAAGACAAACTTTCTCAACAAGAAAAAAGGTCTACCAGACTAGAAAACATTATGGCTAGCATGGTTGTGTAAAACAGCACACCCAAGCTATAATAAGCCTCATTCACACAATATGTAAGTTTTGTTTATTTGGTTGGTTGCTTGCTTGATTTTTACCAGTTCTTTCCATCTGTAGGAGCAGTCTGGTTATGAAGCATCTACTTGGAAGCCTATGACAATACACCATTAGGAAGTTTACCCTTTTGGACAGCTTTATAAAGACCCGGCCTTAATAGGCTGATACATCATCTTATTTCCTTACTTGGCAATATGCGGTTTTGTATTTTTAAATCATCCTCATTTGTGGCAATTGCATCGTGAGTGTTTCAGTTTGTGCCAATTTGCACAATTCCAGAGAAACTGGCTAAAGATCTAAAAGCTGGTTTCTACAGGACTTTAAAAAAAAATATGAGGATGGCAATAGCATTTGCAGTTACCCCCATTATGTAATTATGAACAAATACTATGAGTTTTACTAAATTGAGTCAATTTTTTCCACCCTGCAGTTTTTATATCCATGGGCATTTGTGATTGCTCCTATAGGTTTTCCTCTATAAAGAAACATTTTGGAGTAAATTATGTTTGAAGCGGCACATTCAATGACACAATAGTATGGTGTTCATCACTAGTTTTTCAACAGCTCTCTGACATTTACCCAGAATGACCAAGCATGTTTTGACTCCATGAGGGTCCTCCTCTGTGTGACCTGTTTAGTTCCTGTTCCATGCTGCTTTGTCTGTTATAATGACTGCTCTTGCTTCAAGACCTTACATGTAAATCTCGGTTTTAACAATGAGCTTGCTTGCAAAAAAGAAAAAAAAAAGTCATTAAATATGAAGTCTACACAAATTGATGTCAGTGGAAAACTTAGCCATCATCAGAAATTTGTGAAGCATTTTGAAAGCAAATCATTTGATGAGTGCTTGCTTTCCTTTCTTCTCTGTGGGCTCAGAGATCCCCTCTTCCAGCCTCTATGCAACAGTCCTCTGCAGAGTTGGCAATAGAACAGTAGCTTTAAAATCCTTTTGCCCTAACGATTATTTCTTATTTAAAGTCTATATTGAAAAGAACCTTTTTCCCTGCTATAGGCCCAACCCTCCACTCCAAGTCCACAAAATTAGAAGGAAAAACATCATTAAAACAATCAATAACACAACTTCTTCATGGGATACAAAGAGATACAGATGCTGGTGTTTGATGGCTTAATGACTTGTTCCAAATAGCAGTTCCTCACGATCTGTGGTATCTCTGACAATGCAAAGCTTTAGATCTAGGATCCTATTTAATAATGATTATGAGATAAAATGCATACTAAAGTAGGTAGCACATTAAATGTTATAATTCTGAAATATGTGGCATTTGTGGTAGTGACAATTATTGGAGAAGTGGCAATATGTGAAACAAAATCTACCCCAAAATGTAAAAGAAAGTGGAAATTCTGCTTAGGTTTGCTGCATAGCTAAGTTGACTCAGGAAAGCATGTATCCTAGACAAGTGCTGTCATTCACTCAGAAGTGCTGGTCCTCAAATTCATAGGTTGGATGGGAGTCGCCATGATGCTTGACATGCAAGATTCCCTTCAGACATTGTGGTTCAGATGACAGCCCCCTTTGTTCTGCTTCCATTTATAATTGGGTAGAGTCTGGGGCTATACGTCTAGAAAAACAACTGGAGAAATAGGTATAGTTTATCTTTTATGCACCTCACACAACCACCCTTTTCCTTTGCCCATGCCCCTTGTCATATACCTCTACCCTTTTTATTGCCTCTCCTTTTCTCCTCTTTCCTCTTCAGATACAGTTTTCTTTAGTTTCTTCATTTATCACTTACCATTTAAAAAAAATATTTTAGATGCAAATGGAGAAGTATCAGTTGTAGTGTGTTAGTTCTTCCTCTCATTCCCAGCTCCCCTGCTGTTTCCTAGGACCATCCTTTCTTCCCAATTTTTTCTCCACTTTCAATTCCATGCTATAACTTTTGTCGGACAGGTTTATATGTCAGTTGCTAAAGCAAACAAACCAAAATCAAACCAAATACAATGTTAGATAATTGAAATCCATTTATTTATTGATATTATATTTGTTAATTTACAAACTGTGGTTTGAATGACTCTAGGTGTCAATTTTTCATTTTACCATTGATAAGCAAAATAAGCTCGTTTTTATAAAAAATTTACAGTATAGTGTGTGAGGTGGAACATTAAAAAATTACATAAATAATTATATAATTGCAAACTCTGATTAAGTGATTTAAAGAAGTAACAAATGTGATTAGAGAGATTGACAAGAACAGAAAAGCTAGTTTTGCATATCTTGTGTTCTGTTAGGAATACCTTCAGGCAAATGTTCAATTGCATTGAGAAGGTAAGAGCCATGATGGGTACATAGAACATGCTATGTGAGCATAAAAGCAGTGTTTCCATCCCAGATGGACTGGGGTCAGAAAAGACTTCCCAGAGAAAGTGAGATCTAAACTAAATGAAGAACAGAAAACCTATGCAGGCATTATCTCATTTAATACCCACAAAATCTCTATGAGATAAGTTCTATTATAATACTTATTTTATAAGTAGGAAATTGGGAATCAAATATTTCATGAGTAAAGAGAATATTTTGATACCCATAGTACACAGTAGGCACTGATTAAATACATGTGAAATGAACAAAATAAGTCCAACCAAAGGCACAAACACAAAAGTCTGTGCTTGCAATTCATCACCATATTACTTTGTCCTGAAGAGACATGATTAATTCAAACAGAGAGTTTGGGAACATTTCTTTTTAAAGTACTACAACAATTTTTTAGTAAAAAGCTTTTGCTTCTTCCTCCAGACCAAGGTATTTCCTCCTTCCTCCATTCAGAATCCCAAAGTTTACAATATGAAATGAAGGAAAATGGCAAATTTGGAAAATGAAGCTCTTTGGAAGAAGCAACTTTAAATGTACATCTCCCATTGGTTCTATCTTTTTATTACGAATCCTGTGGGCAGCAGTCCTAGTTCCATTTATTCTGTGTGTACCTCTGTATTTGTGTTTCCTGAAGAAGTGCCTTTGATTTTTTAAATTATTCCCTTTGAAAAGGTTTCTATAGCCTAGGTAACTAGACATGTTTCTATGAGAGTACCTTCATTAGTTTGAGAAAATATCAACTTTGCTCAAAATCTTTCAGAGGTTTTATATGTATTCACTTTTCTTAGATTTGTGAAATTTTGAAAATTCTAAGATGAAAAAAACAAAAAAGAAAAGAAGGACAAATAATTATCCAAATCAGGGAAGGCTTCCTCAGACAGGTGATGCTTGAGTGAAATTTTGAGGCATAAGTGAAGGTAAGCAACACAAAGAAGATAAGACAAAAGAATATCAGAAAGTAGGAAAACCACAGCAAAAGCATAGAAGTGTAAAAGAGCAAAATGTATTTAAGCAAATACAAGTAGTTCCATATGTCCAGAAGGAAAGATCCATGTTGGTAAATGGCAGGAGATTAGAATGGAGAATAAAACATTTGGTATATGTTTGCTGTACAGCAAATGTCAAAAGCCCAGATAGAGCAATTGCTATGTATAAGAGAAAAGGGCATTCTAATTCATTTATAGATATTTCTCCAAAATTCTACCTCCCTCATCATGTTACATCATTGGAAAGCATATATCTAAACTAGTGTTGTCAACCCTCGACATGCATCAGAACTATTTGGGAAACTTTTTTTAAATGTGAATTTCCTGAAGCTTGACTCTGTCTAAATGAAACAAAATGCTTTCTGATGAAGACATGTCTTAGACATTTCTCTATTATGAATACAGAAGTATAGCTATGTGTTATCCTTTTATTCTATGTCTGTTATTGAAAATTCACCATTCTATGTACAATTCCATTATAACACAGGCTCTTTTATGCCTTCCAAGGTGTGACAGATAATCTGATAAACAAATTTCTTCTACTATGCTAGAGATAGAAAGCAGTGTTGAATATACATTTGATTTACGAAAGCATTCCGAAAACAATGTCTCCACCTTTGTTGCCTAACTGGAAAAAGTGACTAACATTGTAAATTTGGGTGAAATACAAAGGTTGATGTTATGACACTTCCTAGAGTAGATATCTGGGAACAGGTGGAGACCTTGAGTCACCCCTCAAGTCATTCCATATAAGACTCTGCCCACTGTACTTTTTCATAAGGCAAGCTCTCTTTCAAATTTAGAACTTTCCCTAAAGGCAGTATGTCACTGAATGGAGCAACAGGTGGAGAAATCAGCAGTGCTGGAGACAAGTGCACGAAATGCCTTCCTCAGCCCATTCTATACTGGACTACCCAGAATGCCTCCCTGCATGGCTTAGGAATTTGTCTTCAACCACTCATTGAACAATCTCTTTAGAGGGTTTTTCTTAACTGTTATGGGCTCTCAGAAAATTCGTGTTGGTAAATGAATGACAAAAATGCAAGCAATGTCCAAAGCCAGAATTAAGTTAGATTCCTCTGCTGCTGGACTATTTATATCAATATTTTATACCATTTTGTTTTAACAAGGATGGGGTACTTTGTACTCAATTTCTATCTTTAAGGCCTATAACAGCACTCAATTCTTAAGGTATTCAATAATTGTGAGTTCGATGATTTTTAATTATTTTAGGAATTCAGAAAAAAGCTACAGAAAAGTAAAAAGCAAAGGACTGTTCACATATGGGAAATGTTGTTCAACCTGATTTTCAAACAGAAGGGATAATAGGAATACATAATGTCTTTTTGCTTTTCCTCTTACAGTGTGTAATGCAGTTTTATATCTAGTACTCTTTTTGTTCCTCAACAGGAAAACACGAGGAAACCTGTATAGGGCACAGATCTAATAAGTGGGGAAACTAAAATTGAGTGTAGGACTCAAGATTCTGACTGCAGTAAATTACAAAATCCAAACTTTACTATTCCTCCCATTGAAAGGTAGAGTCTATTTCCTCTAGTGTGAGCTGGATTTGTGACTTATTTTGGCCAACACAATTCAATAGAAATGAAGCTACATAACTTCCAAGGCTAGGATTAAAGTTGCCTTTGATTTTTCCATTTGGTCTCTTGAAATTATTGTTCTTGGGACCCTCCTCCTTGAACCCAGGTGTGATGCTATAAGAAGCTCAAGACATTTTGGCAGCCCCAATTGAGTTGTCATTGATCACAGCAAGCATTAATGTCCAGCCATGTGATAAGCCATCATGGACATGCAGGTCCAACCTTCAGATGACTGCAGCTCCAGCCAACATCTAATGACAAACACATAAAAGACCCTGGGAGAATCATCCTTCTGCCCTCAGTTGACTCTTAGAATCATGGTAAGTAATATTAAGTTGCTGTTTTAAGCTAATAAGTTTGGGGTGGTAGGTTATGAAAAATAGGTAACATGAATGGAATTTGTTACCAGAAGAGAGGAGCTATTATAACAATAGCATAAAACAGGTGGGACTGGCTTTGGGACCATGCAACATGTGATACCAGATAGTGATGATCCAGTTGATATTGTGTGTTAGGCTTGGACGTTGGAGTTGGAAGAATACAAAATAAATTAGTAATGGGATCTGGTGAAAGGATAAACTTTGTTATGTGATGGGAGAAAGTTCAGTGAAAGCGTAGCTAGCAGAAATGTGAAAAATGGAAAATGAAGCTAATGAACTAGGAAACTCACTAAGGAGATTTTCAGGCAAAATATTGAATGTACCAACTGATTTCCTTTAAGAATACATAATAAAGGATGAACAGGGAAAAATTTGTTAAAAAGAACATCAGTTTTCAAGTAGAATTTTGATGGAATATAAAGGCTATAGGACATCTTGTGTACAAAAATAAAACTGTTTCTAATTACCAACCTCTCCAGATTGCAAAGCCTCTCAAAGTAAACAAAGAGACTCAAGGGAAAGATTATCTTAAGGATGAGAAGGTAAAACTCTTGGGTAAAACTTCAGAGGAATTTAAGAGTTTTAAGAGTATGCTCGTAAAGCCTCTCAAGTTGACAAGATGTCTCCTGATAATCTTAAGACCATAATTATATAGCACTCTCACTCCTAGCCTTAATTTTAAAAAAAAGCTTGTCTTGAAGAGATATATAGATGTACATAAAGTCCAATGGAATGAATCACAATAAATCTCATAAGAAACCCACAAAGTTTGAAGAGAATTAAACTGGCAAAAGCAAAATCAGCTTGGAAATTGTTTTAAAGGGAAAAGAGGTAGTTAAAAATGAAAAGAGCCTTTAGGCATTTAAAAATATCTATAGGAAGCAGACTGAAAGGTGTTCAGTTGCAAATATAGTTCCTTTTCACTTTTCTACCAAGAAGGAAAGATGACAGAGTATATGGTTGGATGTCCAAAGAGCTGAGTAAAAAGCCCAGTGGTGGAGCCAAGTGCCACAGAAAACAACTCGCAGGAGGCAAAACTGAGCATTTATGAAGGAACAGGTGACTTGCGCAGAGTTGAATTTCAAAAATGCTTTAGATCAGTGACTGTCACATGATACCTGTTCCTTACCTCCCAAATTAAATGGTAGCATTAATGGCCATTAATGAATGTTTAGAGAGCAGATTACTTGTCTGTTTAGATCAAGATATTCAGATCAAGAGAAACCACACTACATATGCTTCATGCAAGAAGTTTTATGCACAGTTGAATCTAAATTAGATGAAAAAATCCTGGGCTTGGTGCCTGAAACTAAACTTTTGTTATAATGCATACAAGTTTTAGAGGACTTTTGAAGGGTGACTGTACACAATTTGTAACCCCATGGCAGCTGCAATAGCAAATTCTTTGCTACTTTTCCTGTTGTGAAGTGAAATCTAATTTTTTCCTCTTCAATCTAAGCTGACCCTATGAATTGTTTTGACCAAGAAAATGCAGGGAAAGTGATTTGAGGCTCACAGTCCTAAATATTTTCCCAAATATTTACTAGTGCCAATGAAATTACTTAAAGAAAATGTTTCCATAATCAAAAGGCTTGGCAAATACTACAAATTGCATGGTCATTTAGGAAATTTATGATGTACAGCAACTTTCAGAAAAGTCTTGCATCTATAACTCTCTTTAGCTTTATGTCATATATTATTTCCCAAACATTTTTTGCCCCAGAATATTTTTTTTATCCTGATTTCTATAGACCTTCCACATAATATACGTTGGGAAAAGTGATCTAGGGAAGCTTTATAACATTCTGTAGTTCTTCATTAATGCATTCATCTTTTAAAGAAAGGCTTATTGAGTACAACTGAACATAATGCTAGGCCTCAGGCTACAAAGGCTAACAAAAAAGAATTTGCCTTTAAAGATATCAGTAATGAGTAGAATAGAAAAAACACCCATTTAAACATATAAGTTAAATATTGTAAAAAAATTTGTTTTGATAAAGTGTCTAGGTAAGAAGTACATTAATATCAAGGAAAGGAAATTACACATTATTCTTCTAAGTAGAGTAAATCAACAAAGATCTTTAACAAGGGCAAGAATTAGACATGCATGTAAAAGAAGAAAGTGAAGATGGAAAAACATATTTTCTTAAAGTCAGAGATGGAAAAGTCACAGACTAAAATAGCATGGCATAATTAAAAAGCACTTTAGATACTTTGGAAAATAAAATATTTAATGTAGAAAATGTGATGCTTATGAAAGTCTCAGTAAGGATGGAGGAAAAACAGACAGGAGAGGCTACCAGTTTTCAGGCATGTTATTGTAATAAACTGCCGATGAATGATGACTGCTGCTATTTTGATTGATTCATTCTAGAGCACACAGAATCTACTGAAGAAATGTTACATCTACCAAAGTCCACACAGGGGCCTCCATTGCATATCATAATCAACTTGCTGAAAACAAGAGATAAAGTGAAAAATCTTAAATTAGCCAAAGTAAAGGAGGAAAAGGTTAAGAATTACAGCACTCATTTCATGAGAAACAATGTAAGCCAGTGAACAATGGGAGATCTATTATGTACTGAAAAAAACATGAAACAAAAAACATGTCAATGAAAAAGTCTGAACATTGAAGAAATACCTTTCAAAAACCACAGGTAAAATAAAGACATTTTCAGATATGAGAATTCTAAGGTAGCTCACTGTTAACACATCAGCACTACAAGAAATGTAAAAAGAAAATGTGAGAGGAAAATATTTGTATACCAAAAATAGTCCCCTCTGATATAGGAAACGAGCATAAGAATAGAAAAATATACATATAAAATATGTTTTTCTTGTATTTTAGATTACTTTAAGTGATAATTTCCTGTCTAAAAAATTATACTAATGTCTTACAGAGTTTATGACAAATACATAATATATGACAAGAATAGTACAAAGACCAAAATAAAAAAAAAACAATGAAATACATTATTGAGTGTTTCTCTTTTTTTTCTTCTGAGATGGAGTTTTGCTCCTGTTGCCCAGGCTGGAGGGCAGTGGCACGATCTCGGTTCATTGCAACTTGACTACAGGTGCATGGTACCACACCAGGCTAATTTTTTATTTTTACTTTAGTAGAGAGGGGGTTTCACCATATTGGTCAGTGTGGTCTTCAACTTCTAACCTCAGTGGTGAAGGCCTGCCTCGACCTCCCAAAGCACCAGGATTACAGGCAAGAGCCATCACACTTGGCCAATTGAATGTTTCTTATACTACACATTAAGCAGTATAATATCATTTGAAGCTAGACTTTAAACACATCATATAAGTAAATAAATAAGCCCAAAAAAGATAAAATAAAGTTACAGAAAAGTAATCCAAACTGCAGAAAAATTATAAGCATAGGAAGAAAAATAGGAAAGAAGTAGAGGCAAGATAAAAATAAAATAAATAAGCCAGGTGTGGTGGCTCAAGTCTGTAATCCCAGCACTTTGGGAGGCTGAAGAGGGTGGATTACTTGAGGCAAGGAGTTCAAGACCAGCCTAGCCAACATGGTGAAACCCCATCTCTACTAAAAACACAAAAATTAGCCAGGCATGGTGGCACACACCTGTAATCCCAGCTACTTTGGACGCTGAGGCATGAGAATCACTTAAAGCAGGGAGGCAGAGGTTGCACTGAGCTGAGTTCACATTGAAATGAGTTCACACCACTGCACTAAAGCCTGGGTGACAGAGCAAGACTTTGTTTCAAAAATAAATAAAATGAAATATATAGGAAAATGTGGAATATAAATTCAGACTAATGAATAATTACAATAAATGTAAAGGATCTTAAAAGTCAATTCTAAAAGTCAGAGACTGCAAGATTAGATGGAAAAGTTTCAACTAAACTATACATAATTTTATAAAACTGTATTGAAGAAGTAATAAGTACAAAGTAAAAAACTGAAAAATATGTATAATCTAACACCAAACAAAAAATAGTTTGAGTGGCCATCTTAATATCTGATACAGTAAATTTCAGATAAAGAAGTATTACCATGAGAAAAGTTGATCATGAAGTGAACATAACCATACAAACTATTTATATACCTATAAAAGATGTTCCAGTTAAATGAATCAAAACTAAAAAAAATCATATATAAAATGAAGTAAAATCACCACTATAAGGAGAGATTTCAAAACTAATCTCTCAATAATAGAAAATATAGACTGAAAATCACTGAGATTATTGAAGACCTGAATAACACTACCAAACAAGTTAACATAATTGACAGTTATATAGCATTTTACCTGAATCCAAAGAATAAATATTCTTTTCAAGATCACAAAAACACACACACAAACGTGCATGCACATGAGCACACATATGCACACATTTACCAAGACAGGCCAAAATCTTTCCTTAAAAATAATTTTTAATAAATTTAAAATGATTCAAATAAATAAATGTATGTTCTTAGGCTATATTGAAATTAAATCATAAATAAATAACCATGAAATCTCAAAATATTTAAAAATTAAAAGCTATAAATACAAATAACCCATGGTTCAAGAAAAACTAGGGGAAGGGAAGTTGGAAAATATCTTGAACTGAATGAAAATTGAAAATGAAAACATACCAATTTCTGAAGAATGCAGTTGGTTAAAACAGTGCTTCCATAAAAGTTACCCTTAAGGCCTACATTTAAAACAGTAAAAGTTTAAAACAATAGAATAAATTTATATTTGGAAATTCAAGTATAAGAACAAATTAAAATTAAAAAGGAAAAAAATAACAAAGACAAGAAATAAATGCAATAAAAACCAGAAACATAATGTAAAAAAACATGAAATATAAAGCTGAATCTTTAAAAACAATTAGTGTCTAGCCACTCAATAAGATAGAAAGAGGCCGAGTGTGGTGGCTTATGCCTGTAATCCCAGCACCTTGGGTGGCTGAGGATGGCAGATTGCTTGAGCCCAGGAATCTGAGACCAGCCTGCACAATATGACAAAACTCCATCTCTCCAACAACAATAAATAAATAAATAAATAAAAAATAGCCAGACATGGTGGCATGCACCTGTAGTCCCAGCTACTCAGTAGGCTGAGGTAGGATTGCTTGAGCCTAGGAGGTAGAGGTTGCATTGAGCAAGATTGTACTACTACACTCCAGCCTGGGTGACAGAGATCTTATCTCAAAAACTGAAAAAAATATAAAAAGAGAGATTATATAAGTTACCAATATCAAGCATCAGAGATATAAAAGCATTAGAGATTGTACTGGAATTAAAATGATGTAAAATATTAATAAGTGTATGGCAATAAATTTTTAAAAACTTAAAGAGAAAAACCCAATAATATTAAAGTTGACATTTCATCAAAACAATAGAGGCCAAAAGACAGTGAAATGTCATAGGCAAAGTATTGAAAGAAAAAAAAAAGACTGCTAACTAAGAATCTTATATGTAGAAAACCATCTTTCAAAAAATAAAATTGAAAAATAGACATTTGCAGATAAACAGAAACTGAGAAAATTTGTTCCTAGCCAACCAACTGTGTAAGAAATACTACAGAAACTTCTTTAGGTGAAAGTAACCAAACACAGTAATTCAAATAGACACACACACACACACACAGCAGGGAGGGGAACTAGTAAAGGTAATTGTGTAGTTATAAAAGACTATCAATGCATATTTCTTCTCCTTACTTGTATTAACTGATTTTAAAGGCTGCTTTATAAAAGAATATTTTTATATTTGAATTGTGACTCCATAACATATACAAATGTAACATATTTGATAATAATAGGATGAAAGAAATGAAGAGAACTGCATTGAAGAAAGCTATTAATAGCAAATGGTAACTTAAATCCAGAGGAACGAATGAAGAGAACTAAATTATAAATGAGAGCTCCCTATAACAAACTGTATGAATATATACTTTTCCTCCTTTCTTCTCTCAGCTTTTTGAACAGACATGCAATTAGATGAAATAATAATTCCAACTTATAATTGGTTTTATGTATAACAATAGCACAAAAAGACAGAAGAGAAAATTAGAGTAACATTTCTGTATCTCTGGAATTAGGGTAATATAAATCTGAAATCGATTCTCATAGGTTAAGATGGTGTGGAAAGCCCCAGATCAATCACTAAGAAAATAACTTGAAAAAGTGAAAAATAATTAAATAATTAAAATGTAAAATACAAAACATATTATAGTCAACCTTTAAGTAATACTACACCACTTCATCAGAGCCTTACTACAATATAATCACATTTCCCCATCCCATCCATTATGTTGTTGTAGATTTTATATTTAAGTTATAAGCCTCACAATGCATTCATATTATTTTGCTTTAAATAATCCACCACTTTTAAAATAAATTAGAAATTAAAATGAGGAAAATATTTATATTTTACTATGTTTACTATTTTCACTCTCTGTTCCTTTTCATACTTTCAACTTTTTATTTGATGTTATTTTCCTTGAAATATTACTTTTCTTTAACTCTCCTTGTAGTCTAGATCTATCAGTGTTGAATCATATCAGTTCTTAAATCTGAAAAGTCTTTAATTCCCTTTTTTGATATGTTGTTCTTTTATTATCATTCAATCTGAATTTTTTTTTCTCTGAGACTGAGTTTTACTCTTGTCACCCAGGCTGGAGTGCAATGACACTATCTCCGCTCGCTGCAACCTCTGCCTTGTGGGTTCAAGCAATTCTCCTACCTCAGTCTCCCAAGAAGCTGGGATTACAGGCATCCACCACCATGCTCAGCTACTTTTTGTATTTTTACTAGAGAAAAGGTTTCATTGTGTTGGCCAGGCTGGTCTCAAACTCCTAACCTTATGCTATCCAATCGCCTCAGCCTCCCAAAGTGCTGGGACTACAGGTGTGAGCCACAGTGTCTGGCCCAATTTCAAATATTTTACAAATAAATGTCTTCTTTGACCCATGGGTCTTTTAGAAGTGTTATTTAATTTACAAATAAAGGAAATATTTTAGGAATTTTTCCAAATTGTTTTTGGCTTTGATTTCTGAATTAATTCTCTCGTGATTAGAGAATATACTACATGTGATACCATTCATCTTTAACTTACTGAGGTTACAGATTCCTGGTTTGACATTTCTTTTTCTTTCAACATTTAAAAAATGCTCGTTCTGTGTCTTCTAGCTTAAGTGGTTTCAAAGGAGAAGTACTTCATCATTTGCCTGGTGTAGTGTGGCTCATGCTTGTAATGAGCACTTTGGGAGGCTGAGGCAGGCAGATAATTTGAGGTCGGGAGTTTGAGACCAACCTGGCCAACATGGTGAAAACCTGTCTCTACTAAAAATACAAAAATTAGCTGGGCATGGTGGTACACACCTGTAATCCCAGCTACTCAAGAGGCTGAGACAGGAGGATTGTTTGGGCTTGGGAGACGGAGGTTGCAGTAAGCCCAGATCACGCCACCGCACTCCAGCCCCTCCAGCCTGGTTGACAGGCGAGACTCTGTTTAAAAAAAAAAAAAGAAGAAGAAAAAATACTTAGTCATTTGAATCATGGTTCTTCTGCATGTATGTATGGTTTTTCCTAGATACTTTCAAGAATTTCTTTTTATTTTTACTTTTGATCAACTTAAGTACAATGTGCTTAAATATGATTGCTTCTTATGAATCCTGTTTGGGGTATGTTGAGTTTTTTGATACTGCAAATTTATTTCTGCCACCAAATGTGGGGAGCTTTTGGCTAGTATATATTTAATTATTTTTTTTCTGCTCACTGCTTTCTCTTCTCTTTCCAGGACTCCGATTTTACTTGTTATAATGTTTGACATTTTTCTATTGTTCTATTGGTACTTGAAACTGTATTTTTCAATATTTTTCTTGCTTTTACTTCAAATTATGTACTTCTATTGATCTCTCATCAAGCTCATTGATTCTTTCCTTTGTCATTTCCACAACATTATTGAGGCAATCCTATAAATTTCTATTTAATATGTAATACATTTGATTTCTAAAATTTTCATTTGGTTCTTTTTCATGTTCTGTTTCTCTGCAGAAAGTTCCTAATTTTTCATTTGTTACCAACATATTTTCGTCATCTAACTGATTATATTAACTACTTTAAAGTTCTCATCTGCTAATTCCAAAACCTGATTCATCTTACTTTTGGCTTCTGTTGATTCCGCTTTACTTTCAGTATGCTTCACATTTCTTTCTCTTTTTTGCTTTTTTGTATGTGGAATAATTTGACTATTTCTGAGATATTCTGAATATTATATTGTGGAGACTCAAAATTTGTATTTTGTTATTTTACTCTGAACAGGCTGAGATTTTTGTTTTAGCAAACCATTTACTTGTTTACACTTAAACTGCAAACTCTCACTCTTGCCACCAGTAAGACAACTCATATCGCAGTTACGTATTTTGTCCCACCTTGAGGTGTTTGAAGTCTGCCTTGCACATGTGTGGTTCAGGGTATAGGCAGAAACTTGACTAGAGCTGACACATATTTTCTAGGCTACCCTTTTAGGGATTTCTGTCTTCCAGAATTCTACCTTCATGTTGTCTGATACTGTGACAAAATTGGGATTCTGTTTTCTGGTTTCTCATGAGTGGTACAGAGGATTTTCTATTGGATCTTCAAACATACCTCACACACTGAGACTGCAGCTACCCTCAGACCAAAGCTGTCAATTTGTTGAGTTTTCACTGTGCCAGTCCTTTCTTGTAAGTTTTCAGTCCCCCTCCAAAATAGTGTGTTTTTTCTTCCTCTGACTTTTTTTTTTTTTTTTGAAATGCATTCTTGCTATGTTGACCAGGCCGAGTGCTGTGGTGTGATCTTGGCTCACTGCAACCTCTGCCTCCTGGGTTCAAGGTATTCTCCTGCCTCAGCCTCCAGAGTAGCTGAGATTACAAGCACATGCCACAACACCTGGCTAATATTTGTATCTTTTGTAGAGACGGGGTTTCACTATATTGGTCAGGCTGGTCTCGAACTCCTCACCTTGTGATCCACTGACGTCGACCTCCCAAAGTGCTGGGTTACAGATATGAGCCACCGTGCCTGGCCTTCCTCTGACTCCTTATACAGTTTTCTCCTTATCACTGGTTTTCAGAAATTTGGTTATAATTTTGTTGGTGGTGTTTTCTTTATATTTCTGTGGTTCAGATTACTGAATTTATTGAATTTATGTGTTTATATTTTAATCAAATCTTGAATATATTTAGCCACTAATTTTTCAAATGGTTTTATGCCCTTTTTTTATGAGACTCTAATTATATATGTTAGCCACTTTTATGTCATTGCACAGCTAACATACTCAGTTCTCTTTTTTTCAATCATTTTGTTTCTCTCTCCAATTCATTGTGGGTAGTTTACATTCTTATGTTGTTATGTTCATAAATCATTTCTTCTGCAGTGTCTGATCTACTCTTAAACCTAATTAGTAAATCTCTCATTTGAGGTATTGTGATTTTCATTCTTAGAATATTTGTTTATTTTTTATCCTTCATCTGTCTATTCACTGTTTTCCTCTAAATCGTGCAATATGATAATAGTTTTCTAGTGCCTTTGTTTACTAATTCTATCTCTTCTATTACTTTTATCTGTTTTTAATGACTTTTTTTTTTTTTACCTAGTTGTGTGTCACATTTTTCTGCTTTTTTAAATTACTGGTAATCTGTCATTGGATGTTGGGCATTGCGAATTTTTAATGCTATCTTTCTAGATTCTGTTGTCTGCCTTTAATGGTTGTTGGCTTTGTTCTGGTAAACAGTTAAGCTCTCACAGTTTGGTTGATCTATTGAGGATAATTTTCTATCTTTTTTTGTGAGTGTCTGAAGTGGTTTTTAACTTTTGGAATATTTTAGTCCTACTATGAGATCCACCCCTTCTGTAGTTTTTTTCCAAATTGTCTAGTTGGTCATCAAGAAGTGCCCTTTCTGACTAGTGGGAAGTAAAAATAACTCTCATTCCTGTGTGAGCTCTGAGAACAATTCATCTCACAGATTTCTAAATATTATGCTGCATAGTCTTATAGATTTCTGCCCTACATATATGCATCTTTGCAATTAAACACTTTGTAGAAGTTTTTAATCATTCTCTCCTATGCAAAAGAGTGCTGCACAAAATTCCACTGGTTCAGACTTGCTGACTTCCAACTTCAGAACTTCTCTACTCAGCAAGACCTCTCCTTTCTACTTAGGATTCCACTCCCTGCTCCACAGCCTAGAATGTGTCTCTAGGCAGAAGTCCAAAATGATCATAGGTTCATTTAGTCTGTTTTCTTCCTCTCAGGGACCAACGTTCTGCACTGTCTGTGTTTCAAAGTGTGAAAATAGTTATTTTGTATATTTTGTCCAAATTTCTAGTTATTCAAGATATAAGGTTAAATATGGTCTCTGTTACTTCATTGTCCCTCCAGTGTTTTTACTATTATTTATTGCAGAGCACAAGAGAGATAACAATATAATGACATACAAAGAAGAAATAATGTTGAGATTCTGCCATGCTAAATGTGTGCCAAACCCCACATTTTGTCATTAACATCCTATCACATTCAAATTGCAAAGCAGAAAGATAATTGATCAAATACAGTTTTCACTAACTTACTGGTTTTGCAACTTACAATATCATTAACAAAGTGAACAAACTCCAAGGACCTTCTGTTTTCCTATAAGATCAGTTTTACATCCATAAGATACTGGAAGAAGAAACCAATATATTAATTATTATATGTAATAAATAAGATATATAACATTTACTAAGTATCCTTGATTGCTTGACAATGCTTAAGCTAAATAAATAATTTTACTTTTTAACTTTCTGCCTAGTAGCATATTGTAGCTACAGATATTAGACACTTTAATCAAGAATAAAAGATCAAACATTTTTTTCTTTATTCTTTTTTTTCCCTTTTTTTTTTTTTTTTTTGATACACAGTCTCGCTCTGTCACCAGGCTGGAGTGCAGTGGTGTGATTTTGACTCACTGCAACCTTCACCTCCCGGGTTCAAGCAATTCTCCTGCCTCAGCCTCCTGAGTAGCTGGGACAACAGGTGTGTGCCACCACACCTGGCTAATTTTTTTTTTTTTGGTATTTTAGTAGAGACGGAATTTCACCCTATTAACCAGGATGGTCTCAATCTCCCGACCTTGTGATCCACCAGCCTCAGCCTCCCAAAGTGCTGGGATTACAGACGTGAGCCATGGCGCCCGGCCAAAAGATCAAATTTCTATCTGATATCCAGATAGAAGACCCCAGCTCCATCTGGCTCCCACAGAAAATTTCCTTTCGATCTTTTTGAAGAGCCTTAACAAGTTTTGTAAGATAAATCTTTATAAATTTAAATAGCTTCAGTCACCTATACAATATAAAGGTAACACTAGCTAACATATTATGTGCTTTTACTTATTGTAAAAGATCATATTATAAATTTATTGTGTAGCCATATACCAAAAAGAATTTACAATGTGTGACTTTAGAGTGTTATTAATATATTCTGATTTTTTTTTAACGAACTTTGCGATTATTACTAAATATTTTTATTTTTCAAGATACACCTATATCAGGGGTTGGCAAACTATGGCTTAAGAACCAAATATGTATCATTCTCTGTCTTTGTAAATAAAGTCTCATTGGAACATAGTCACTCACAATTTATGTGTGTCTTTTGATGCTTTTACACTGCAACTGTTGAGTTGAGTGGTTGTGGCATGCAAAGTCTAAACTATTTACTATCTGTCTCTTAACAGAAAAATAATTAAATTGCCAAGCCCTGACTTACATGTGTGGTGGTAGAAGAAAGAGATTAGGAAATGGGAAGGAAATGATGAGGAATGAGCATTTTGGTCCCCATTGAAATAAATAGAGGAGAAAGTATGAGGAGAATTGTGTCCACATGGTTCCTATACACATTATCCTTTGATCCAGTGCATCCCTTAAAATTACAGATTTAAGGATAATTTTTAGCATCTGGAAGAGAATCTAGAGATCATTTAGACTTTGAATAAATCCTTCAAATTTTATTGAGTTCTTATTTCACTCATGCTAAACAGAATTGTTTTTTTTTTTTGTTTTTTTTTTACCAAATAAGGCCAAGATGAAATAAATAATGTGTGTGAAAATGTTTTTTTAAACTCCAGCAACTAACACTAGTAGGCTCTCAATATAAGTTTGTTGCATGCATGCTAGTTGTCTAGACTGCCTCATTTCACAGATAATGAAAGCAAGGTAAAGGAATTAGACGGATTATGTGACACCTCTCTAATTATTTTGTGGTGTACATATGAATTGATTCACATTTTATATTTCCTCTTTCAACACAATTTATACTGGAGTCTCTAGATCTTCTTCAAGTTCCCTCTTCCCATTGCTCAGCTCAGGACTGAAGTTTCGTCAACCATAATCAACCTCCCATCCAAACTGTAAGAATAAAAGTATCATCATAGGCATTTGACTTTAAACATGTTCATTTTTTCCTTTTTTTTTTTTAATTTTTCCTTTCTTACAGTTTTTAAAATCAGGTTTGGGGATGGTTTCTATTATTGTGTTTGATTTTGCTTCTTTAGATACTATGAAATGAAATGAGCTAAAATAGCATATCCTGTATTACCCACATATTATATAATAACATATTATAATTTAGTTGAAATATATACAAAGTTACAGCTTATTATAGCTGAAATATATATCTATATTATATATATGTTTCTATATGATATGTGTGTGTGGATGTGTGTGTTTGTATATGTGTGTGTGTATATGTGTATATATATATATATATATATATATGTTGAAAATAGATATTCGAATTCTGTTTCACCACCCCTTGAAGTGAGTATAGGTGGACACTGCCCAAAAGTCAGTATCAAATCTAAATATAGCTTGTCTTGGCCTATAAAAGAAATACATAAGTACATTTTCTGTTAAACTGTAGAATGTATTTTCAGATATACTTTTAATCCCTAGAACCGTACAGGAAAGAGCAACTGAAATATAAGATAATCCCATTTCCATCCATACCAAGGGCACTTGAAATATTTCTTCTGGGAAAAATGATGATTTAGTCATATCTTCAAAATCTGTAATGCCTGTAGTGCCTGTGGCTCATTGTAGACATTCGTTTGTTTGTTGAATGAATGATATTTTTCTTCCTTGAATGTTTCCTTCAGTTCAATCTCCTATGGAAAAATATATGAGCGAACAAAGGACTTTGAACATTACATTTCTCAAACAAACTCTTTAAAATCTTCTTGGAAGTTTGAAAACATTTTAAAGCATTTTAATTTCTTTTGTTCTTTCTGTAGTTGATGCCAAAGACATGATGTTGCCTGCCTCTGCTTGCTTACAGGGAGAAGCAACCTGAATCCCTCTAATGGAGGGTGCCAGGAGAGGTGAAAGCAAGCATGAGATGGAGATGTCATTTCCCGAACCAGATTACACTTCTTGACACAATCCTTTTTAAGAATAGCATGGCAGTTTAGCTCCAACTTTCTACTTGCTACGGTAGCAATAAGAGAAGAATGTCCTGACAGTTTGTGGGTGGGTGGACTCCGCCAGACCTGAAGAATCCAGAGTGTTCTCTTCCACTTGAGCCCAATTGTGTTTGAACCACTTTTGTTCTCGAGAGCAGCTGTCTTTCTATTGGTAAAAGATAGTCAACATATCAATACTTATTAAACCACAGAGGCTTGACAGTCACTTGGAAATCATTTGGATTCCTATTGTTGGCACTAGTTGATAAGTATTTACCTATGCAAAATACTCATCAGTGAACCATAAGCCATCCAGGGATTTGCATATGTAGAACACTGATGAAAAGAAAATCGGCATGAAAGAAAATTCCATTATTTGGCAGGGTTATACATGACTTTATTCTTACATGTTTTCATCCTCTGAAACTTAGGTCAAAAATAAAAGGCACAGATAGAGTAGCGGCATGTAGGTAAGCCTTAAGAAACTTTAAAATGTAAATAAGAACAAAGGTAATACTGTACTTGTAAAATGGAATTTGTAGGCAAGAGCTATCTTTTCTTCAACAAAGTGAGTTGGTTTATTTCTCCTAACTTGGAAGTATTCCCTATAATAAAGTTCATATAATAAATTTAGTATTCAATTAATAATATATCCATTATATTTTAATCTTATTTACAAATAACATGTAAGAAATTTGGATTTGAACTATCAAGCACCAGCCATAATCTACCAACCAAATTTTATTTTTGCATATCACTTTATAGTTTATGTCTATAAGTGCACATGTTCTTCTTAGCAACAATTATTAAATGCATATGTACTGTTTAAATCTTCTGAAATTAATTCAGTTTGAATTTAAATATGGAGTATTTTAATGAAAAGAAACTTTTTGTGTGGCACTGTTTTAGGGTATTGAAATGTTGCCTGTATTTTTCAAAATTTCATTGACGATGGAGACTCCTTACCTTTGTATACTGACTTCAGAATGACACCAGTCATCATTCATTTTGACTTATCAAATATCAGAGGAAAAATAAGTAAGTGTATTTCTTTAGGCCATCTCATAGGTAGGTGTGGCTGCCATTCTCTGGCATGGCTTTTCTACTAGATGGCATGCCAAGATCTTAAGGCTAAAAGTAATTATGCCCAATGTAAGTTAGTTATTCTTTGCCAGTTAAAATTGTCTTTTCAAAGAAGGATTTGAATCTACATATATATCAACTGCTTCAAGAACAGAGGTACAAGAAGTACAAGTTAAATGATTTATTCAACTTTCAAATACAAAGTGAAAGTAAGAAAATAATGAATGAGAGTAAGAGAAAAATACACTGGAGTTTACATGGCCTTTCTAGGTAAGGACATTTACTTTGTTTACGTTGAAAGTAAATGTGCAATAGATTAGTTACAGAGCGTTGCATTTTCCTCTATTATTTTGCCTTCTTTCCCTATTGTGTTCATTATATCCTAAGAAAAAACTGTTATTGTATTGTGATTGTGTGTTGCACTACATCTTTTGTATGAAATAACTTAATTTAGCTAAGTGATGATGTTTCATAAAATTGAACAAAACCTTTCTCAAATTTTGATGGTCAGGTTAGAACACCCCTTCAGTAGTACAATGTTATGTGTTTGCAATTCAAGTACATGAAGTTGGGTAATATGAAAATATGTTACTATACATAGTAAGACCCAAAAGCCTATTTATTTCAAATTAATATTACTTTAACAGCACTAAGTTTCTTTGTAAAGGTATCATGACTTTCTCAGGGGTTTTGCTTTTCCTACTAAGTTTTAATGAGAACTCTTTGAACTTTCGTTTTTATTAATCTGCATTCCAAGTATTTTGTTTTAAATATATTGGTAAAATTCCTTAAATAGAAACAACTATAATGCAGTTTCCAAAGTGTGCTAAGCTAGTGAAAGTTCCCTCTCTGGGTCCTTATGATTTCTGTAAGTTACATTTATTATAAAATTAATATGACACAATTATCACTTTAATTAGAGGCAGATGTGACTGACAATTATGTATATAGTCTCTCTTCCTTTCATATCTAGTTTTAACTTGTCCCCAAATGATATGCACCTCCCTCTAAAAAAAAATATGTACTCTTTTTTGTTGAGAAATTCCTATCAAAATGCTATAATAGTGTGTAAAATTCCCAATGGCAATGGAATTAAAACAAATAATGGAGGCCAGCTGGACTGAT
This sequence comes from Cacajao melanocephalus, assembly GCA_963573385.1. Taxonomy (NCBI): domain Eukaryota; kingdom Metazoa; phylum Chordata; class Mammalia; order Primates; family Pitheciidae; genus Cacajao; species Cacajao melanocephalus. The sequence goes on from CAUYLG010044830.1 coordinate 38,159, forward strand.
GGATCTGTGTCTTCTCTTTGAGGCCACCAAATACCTCTCCCTTCTTTGTGTTCACACCCTTGGAAGATTTGCAGGCAGTTATCATGTTCCCACTTAGTCATTGTTTAGCCAAGCTATACATACTCTTTTAATCTTTTTATTTCATAAAGAAAGTCAAACCCTTCTTTCTGATTTTCTATGAACTCTCTCCAACACTTCTGTATAGTTTTAAAATAGCATTTTCCTGTTGACAATATGTCCTTTGTTTTCTATTTTAGAAAGCTTTTAATGGAGCCTGAGCCATGTACTGGGTTTTTCAGATGGAGTTTGTTTTAGAAGGGATATGTGAATAATAGCATAATTATTACAAATTATCACTTGCCCAAATGACAATGGAGAAACGTAGGGAATTTTGATTTCACATATTTTTCTACCTTATTGTTCACATGGACGGGTGATTTAGAAAGTCACATTTGTTCCTTAAATCCTCTTTTGCCCTTCAAATATATGTGAGGATAGGTTCTACAATATTTAATAATGTCTTCCAAATGTTCCTGAGGTACGTTTGTTTTACCTCCAATTTTATAGATGAAAGTCTATTTTCTAAATTGTATTCTCACATGCATGTATTTTTGTCTCCTCCTATTTTACACAAACTTAATAATGTTGTGGTTTTATAATAAAATGAAATCAACAAACTGTACATTTACTAATCAAGAGAATTTGAATTCCTTTATCTTGCCTTGCAGAGGAAAAGGGGATCTTAGTTTTACTGTAATTCACATTCTAAAAAAATGGGAAACACAAGTTTCTCTACTTTCTGCCTCCTTTCTTCCCCCAAAGAATACTAGTTTTGCCAATAGTGCACATACCACATACCATCTCTAGTACCATTTCAAAGTATGGAATATCAAGCTGTTGATCCAGTTTTCACTGAGTTTGTTAATCATCCTCAGTAATTTAGTGTGAAGAGAGATGAGTAGAATAACAAGGAGGCAGGAGTGGAATCTCTCATGTGCCTATAATGTTAGTAAGTGGGAGGCTGGGACTTTCCTCTTCCTATACGGACTAATTTCGTGGATATAAAAGACAGTGGCTCTGCAAGCAGTCTGCCTGGAGATGTATAATAATTTTTATCATCATTGCTATATTTGCTCAGAAAGAAGCCTGAACCAAAGAGATTAAATGACTTGACAAAATATCTGTTGATGAAAACAGTTGCCACATATCTCTGAAATAGGCACAGACACTTAGAGACCTCATCTTACTCACTGTTGCTCAAAACTGTTTAATACCATCAGAATAATATAACAGCTGCATCACTCATCAAAGAATTTAAAATTGAAGAAAAGATAAATAAGCAAAATAGGATTAAATAGTGAAAAATTAGCAAATAGAAATATGTAATTGGAAACACTGAGAAGCGGGTGTGTAGCTGGTGTGTTTTTGTGTATGTGTTGGTGTGGTTGGAGGATTTAGATAATGACAGTTTTTAGCAAATTCCTATAGGTACATTTTGACATGGGAAAACAGGACATTCAATTTACTGTTAGAAACATCCAGTTTGGTTATATAGACAATAGTCATAATCTTAATATTTTTCCATTATGAATATATTTTTAAAACCTCTAAAAATGTTTTACAGAGGACAGGCACAGTGGCTCATGCCTGTAATCCCAGCACTTTGGGAGGCCAAGGTGGGCAGATGACATGGTCAGGAGTTCAAGACCAGTCTGACCAACATGGTGAAATCCTGTCTCTAAAAATTACATATATATATATATATGTGTGTGTGTATACGTATACACATATATATATGTATATACATATGCACATATATATGTATATACAAAATACATGTATATGTATACACATACACATACATATATATGTGTATATATACACACATACATATATGTATATACAAAATACATATATATATTTTGTATAGATATGTATATGTATTTTTTAGAGACAAGGTTTCACCATGTTGGTGAAATGTATATATAAAGAAAGAAAGAAAGAAATATATATATATATATATATATATCTTTTTTTTTCAGAGCAAAAGCCCATTTACAGAGCAAAAGCCCATTCCTTCAGTGAGCAAATAACACAATTTATTAAAATGTCAGGGTCATTACCTGGGGTATCCTTTCACTAGTCAACTTAAAGTCATATGAACACTTAGAAATTTAATTATGGAGTTACGAACATTTCCTTTGACTTTCTGTTTAAAAAAAATTTTTTTGATGAGCAGATTATTTGAGAGAAGAGCTCATACTTTTGCTTAGGGAGAAGTATTCTTGATGCAATTATTTTCTTTCTCTGTCTTCTTTCTCTTCTCTTCCCTCTCTCCCTTCCTTCTTATTTTTCTTTCTTCCTTGCTTTCTCCATCCCTCCTGTCTTTCTTTCTTTCTTCTTCTTTCTTTCTCCCATTCTTTCCTCCCTTTCTTTCTCCCTCCTTCCCGCTCTCCATCCTTTCCTTCATTCCTTCCTTCTCTTTCTGTATTTAATGTAGAAAAGCATAATTTTCTAAACCATTACAAAGTTTTCAAGATATTTGATGTGTGATATATCAAAACATGAATGAGAGCACAAAAGTTCCAAGTATGGGTTAAAAGTTGGAGTGGGAAGTTCTGACAATATTGTCTCTCGTCCTTCTGGGTTGGCTCTTGATGGACTGCTTTTCCATAAAAAAAAGAAAAAGAAAAAGAAAAAACCATCAGAGCACTGTTCATGGCCAATTACAACCCAATTTTCCACTGTAACTGCATGTTAAAAAGTAAATCCAGTAGAGGTATGAAGGGTGGTTAGTTTTCAAACAAAAGAAATAAGTATAAGGAAATGTGAATATTCATGTAACAGAGTGTAACTTTTTAAACCTACATGAACTAAACCATAATCCGACTTTGACAAGAGTGGAAAAGATTGTTCTCAAAAGTAACCAAGAATCCAACAATCGTGTCCTTTCCTTACTATGGGTTAATATTTTTCTCCCTGAAAATAAACTTCTTGGTGTCATTTGCCTACAAAAGCTAAAGCATTTCTATTGAAATGGAAATAAACTTCAACCATGTTTTTGAATTGGATGACAATTATACTTTGTGGGGAGAAAATCAGCGGGGGGGATGGATGCAGCAAACCACTATGGCACATGCATACCTATGTAACAATCCTGCACATGTACCCCAGAACTTAAAGTAGAATTTTAAAAATTATATATAAAAAAAAGAAAGTCTTCAGTAGCTTTGATTTCTGCTTGCCTATTTCAGAGTGAACTTCTCTGTCCAAGTCTTTTCTTCTTCACCCCCAGCCCTGACTGGAGGAGAGTAGGTGTCCTTTTAAGCCATGGAACAGAGAAGTGTTACCCTCTACCAGCTCCTAGGTTCTCTGGAGTTCCCCAGGCAATGCCCCTGAGAACTCTCTTGCTACTTCCCCTGAGATTGAGAGAACTCTTCTATGCACTAGAGATGAGGAATGGGAAAGAATCTCAACATTTCAGGGAAGGTGGGCAGCTGAGTGAAAGGACTATCAAAGACACACATTTTCAGTTTTCCTTATCCACCTTTCTCTCTAATAGTCACCAGTAATAAGAGTGAAAAACATTCTTTGAGCTTATAGTGGGGCTCAGAACTTGCCCTCATACACGTTTTACCTAGTGTATTAGCAGAAGGGGAGATTTGGGAGAAATTTTTTCCTTAAACGTTCCATCTTCAGAATTTCTTTTTATACTCTCACACTCAGGAGCAAATTAAAATCAATAATCTTTAATTTATAAAAATATTAGCATTGCCAATGCTTGTCAACTATTTTAATAAATTGATTACTAGTTGTAAAAAAATTAGATAGCAATACATTAACTCTGTCAAATGCAGCAAGCATCAACTATTTTTAAGAAGTCCTCTTTACTCAGGTTTGTAAGAAACTAAAGTATGTAAATCACTTTTGAGAGAACAATTTCTCTACTACCCAAGGAATCATGTCATATTAACATTGATTGTCACTCTGCTACTGCCTGATAATATATGTTAAATGGTTTTCAGAAGGTTATTAGTTGAAAATATTTGAAGCCTCTTCTCTTAATTCTCCATGCAGTATTTGACCTGTAAATACACAATGAAAATGTTACTTTCATTTGGTTTTCCTCCTGCAAAGGAAACTAACTTTAACACAGATTTTTTTTTTATCTCAAAGATTTACAAATGTAAACCATACTTCCTAAGTGTAAAATGTTACCAATTATAAATTGGTACATGTATCACAAAATGATAAAGTGAGGCTTTCTGACTTAAACAGGTGTGTATGTTCTTAACTGTAGTAATTTCTCTTGTGGAGCTTGTTTGTTGGTTTTAGGAAAATCAATTTCATGGAATCATATGCTGGCAAATTATCTTTTAGTTCATGTCTATTTCTCAAAAAGATACCTGTCTAACGTATACGTAAAAATTGGCAGAGTTTGGATTTCACACCCTTTCTTAGAAATATAATTCATAAGCCTCTAATCAGCAAGTTTTCTTAAGAGGCTTACCTAAAGTGAACACACTTAATCACAGTCGATTTTTATTTGGATGTTTTGAGTAGAAGCATAAAATTGCTTAGCTTTGTTTCATTTAAGTATTTGAATGCTGTTAAATTTCAACTACCAGCCTGTTCCAACAACATTCTTTTTTTTGCTCACCTTTTCATTTGCACTTACTCAGACAATCCAGAAAATATTAAAACATCCTTATAATGTTATGCCGAATTTGAAAAGCAAAAACACATTATGGAATTTTATATTAGTAAAAATCTGACTGTTGCTGGGTTTATAGGATTTACTTATCTAAAAAACATGTACTGAGTGCATACTATGTACTGGGCACCTTGCAAGTGCCTAGGTATTCAAAGCCATAGACCATAGCTCTGTTATTTGTATAGCAAATAATTATACCAGAATCTGATCAACACTTTAATAAGTGTGTATAATATGCTTGTTACAAACATAAGGAGAGACTTTAGTCCAGGAGAGTTGGGAATACTTTCAGAAAGTAAGCAACATTTTAAATTTAGTGGTTGATCTCTACCTAAAGAAATGAGCTTCATATGCAAAGGCATAGAGTTCTGAAATAGCAGTTAATGAGAGGTGGTCAATTACACTGAAATGTAAGGCATGTGTGTAGAAGTTTTGTGAGTTAAGACTAAGAGATTATAGGCTGGAGTTCAAGATTATATGCCTTGAAAAACATCTTAGCTTTCTCTTGTTGGTTCAATAATACAGATATTCATTCTAAAAACGTATTTTAAAAGTATGTATTGAGTACCTACTATGTTCCCAATAGTATGCTAGACATCAGCATCACAGCAATAAATAAGACAAAATCTCTGGTCAAAGTATTTGCATTTGGGGTGGCGTTAGGGGATACAGTAACAAATCAAATAAACAATACAACAACAATAATGATAAATCACTTATATAGTATGATTTTAGGTATTATAAATATTATAAAGAAAACTAAAATACTGTAAGGGGAAATCAAGTAATGTGGGAAGGGAGATGGTCACACAAGTTTTTCAAAGAAGGTCATGTTCGAAAAAGAGATCCATTGATCAATTTGAATGGTGAAAATGAGGCTTGTAAAACATCCAAGAAAAGATTATCCTAGAAAGAGGGAAGAGAAAGCTCAGAGACTTTGAGGAATGAATTCCTTAGGTCTTAAGAAACCATCATTTAAATTTAAATAGGATGAGCCAGGAAAGATAGGCTATTTTCACATCTTCAGAAAACCCTATCATTAATAAGAAGATAAATATATTATTCTTTACTTGGAAAAATAATCTTTATGTAACAGAATCAGATCCTTTTAAACTGTTAACTCTAAATTCCTTTTTTATTATCATTGCATCTCACCTAGAATGAAGACTCAGGAACATGAGTGGTTTTGAAAAGGCTAATTTAAATATTGAACATTTGTCTTCATGTTTAGATAAGTTTGCATTGGGAACTACTGAAATATCATCTTCTGTATGGTCATGTAAATGCTAGTGAATGGTTATACGAATGAATGTTACTCATTTTGACTTGGAAAAATCAGGCTTTCCTTGAAATGGTTACTGAAAACAACTGCAGCAAGAACTTTGATAGGATAAATAATGACAATTCAGAGTTTAACAGGTTTCTGGGTTTCACTGTCTTTTGTTTTTCATATGAAAAAATACTGCTGCTCTTACTCTCATTCTAAGTATTTATCACTAAGTCTAACCGCTAAAATATAAAATATTATTAGAAGATATGGGGGTTTGAAGGTTAATTTCTAGCAGCAGCTTAAAGCTCTCAGTTGCTACTGTGCTCTCAAGCGGATTTAGCATCAATTTATGCTCATGCCTATGCACCTATGGAGACATGACAAAGACAAATAAATTGATTCAAGGGGAATGAGGGGCCGAGATGAGTCACCAAAGGAATCATCTTTCAATTCCCAGGCTCACCATAGATTTTCAATGCCAGAAAAGAGTTTTATTTGCCATCTTTTCAGAACTTTATTTCACAAGGGCACTTCACTTTCTCCATCCTGAAAGATTCTTTGTTGCTTTGAAATTCATCTGCAGAGGACAATATTTACCATGTTAAACATCCTCAAATTTGCACTGCATTTGATTTTATGACTAACTTCTTCTGTCATGTGACATTTACCCTTGAATTTCTATTCATAACTTAGGCTATAGACAGAGACTTGACAGATCTCCCCACAGCAGCACCCTATCCTAAATAAAACAAGTGATGTTTCCCCATATGTTTTATGAAGCAGCACACAAGCTGTCTAATTACAATATGTCTCAGTAGGAGACTTTCAAACTTAAGATACAGAGCAAAATGCCCCCTTTTCTAGAGTAGAGCAATTCCTCAGAATTTCTATGATCTCCTCATTCACTCAAAGTGGGCAAAGACATATTCCTGCTTCCCAGTAATATTCCAGGGAAGATAAAGCAAAGGAGGAGACCTGATGTGTTAGAAACCAGTTCATAATGAGTTGGTAAGGCAGGAGCAGTGGCATGTCACCTCTTGTATGTCAATGTTTCATGTAAATTTATTTTGAGTTCAGCCAATTTTTTTTTCCTCTGCTCTCACTCCAAGGGCAAGCTATAAATCTACTCAGCACCATAATTCTGGATAATGCTGCAAGCACTTTATCAATAGGATGTAGACAAATCTATATTTGTGTTTTATGAGTTGGTTGGGTTTACGTTGTCATAAGAGAGTTATAGCAACTGGTAGTTTGAAATACTTGCTTTGGAAATTGCAGAGTTTGAAAAACTCCAGTAATCACTGACATGGAGCAGAAGAGGACAAATAGTGTGTGAGTCAAAGAGAGAAGGTTTCATTAGCTCCACACTTGCTGCTACTCTTTTACTTCCCACGGTCCCTCAGCCTGAAAGTGATATGCCTGACTGTCAGAAAGATGGAACCTATGGTTTAAGATAGAAAGTACTTCATGAGCCACTTTGACACTCAGGGACTAACTTGAGTTAACTAGTCTTTAATGGATTTTTAATATATAAAGAAAGAAACCAACTTACTAACTTTCCCTTTCTTTGCCTAGCAAATAGCTTACTCAAAGGAAATAAATGTAGACCTCAGGTAGCCGAACAGAAATTAATTTTTATATTTTTTGCTATCAGTAATAGGGACAATGATATTTAGAGTTGCACTGCCAACATGGAAGCCCCTGGCCACGTCGATACTATACATTTGAAATGTGGTTAGACTGAATTGAGATTTGCCATAAGTATAAAATACACACTGGATAAAAATACATTATTATGTAAATATGGTTTGTATTTGTGTTTCGATCATGTAGTATTGTATTGTATTGGTTTGTCAAGTTAGCTTGCCAAGTTCATACAACTTAAGAGAGGTAATAAGAACATTAATAATAAAAGTTAACATTCATGAAACACTTATGAAGGGCCAAGCACTCTATCCTGTGCTTTAATCCTTTTAAGAACCCTATGAATAATGCATCATTATCTCCATTTTTCAGATGAAGAAACTGAGGCTAGAGGAGTTTTAAGTAAATTTGCACAAGGTAGCCAAAAGAAAGTTAACTATGTAACTTTCCTATTAACATTTGGCTCAAAATTCAGTTACATTGATTTTGTGTGTGTATATAAACATGTATATTTTGTTTGGTTGTGTGTATCTTTTGTACTTTAATTTTAACTTACAGTAAAATGTACTCTTTTTGGTGTACAATTAATGCGTATAACCATATTCACAAACAAATGTCATCCCACCAAATTCCCTTAAACTGTTTCCTCACAGTTGAGCTTTCCATCGACCCCTAACTCTAGCAGCCACTGATCTATTCTCTGACCCGCAGTTTTGCCTTTTGCAGAATGTCATATAAATGAAATCATACAGGATGGATCCTTTTGAGTCTGGCTTATTTTAATTAGGTCTTTTTTATTGATGACTGATATTTCATCATAACAATCAGCAAAATGTACTTTTCTATCCATAACTTAAATGGCATTAGGGTCATGTTCAGGTTTTGGTGATTATGAAAAAAAGCTGCTATAAATATTTGTGTACAAGTTTAGCATGCACATACATTTTCATTTACTTTTTCAAATGTATGTTTATTTTATTTACTGAATACCTTGGAGAATAACTGCTGTGTCTTGTGGCAAGTTTAGTTTTAACTATGTCAAAGAAACTGCAAAGTGGTTCTCCTAAGGGGCTGGGCAATTTTGAATTCCCACCAGAAATGCATGTGAGTTCTAGTTGCTTTGCATCTTCATCAGTACTTGGTGTCTTGAAGCACTTTGTTGTCGTTGCTTTGCTTTGGTTGGTTTGTTTACATGGATATCTCATTGTGGTTTAATTTGCAAACCCCTGATAACTATAAATGTTGAGCATTATTTCTTATGCTGACTTGGTATTCATATATGTTCTTTGATGAACTTTCTGTTCAAATCTTTAGCACAGTTTTTGGGGATTATTGGCTTTTATTATTATTTTTTATTTCTTTATATATTCTTCATATAAGCTTCTTACCAGATACATGATTTGCAAATATTTTCTCCTAGTCTGTGACTGGTCATTTCACTGCCTTTACTGTGTCCTTTTCTAAGCAAAAAAGAAAAAAAAATTAACATTTATGTACTTCAATTTATCCGTCTTTACCCTATTTTGTCATAATTTGGGTGTTCTGAGAATTATTTGCCAAAACCCAAGCCACAAACTGTAGCCTTTTTTCCTAAATTTTTATAGTTTCACTTTTTACCTTAAAATCTTCTCTTTTTTTTTTTTTTTTGCATCTGAATGTTCAATTGATCTAATGTCATTTGTTGAAAGACTATTGTTTTTTTTTTTTGCACTATTGTGAAAAAAAACACAATTGACCTTATTTCTGTGGGGCTGTTACTATGCCTTTCATTCTATTCCATTGATCTATGCATCCATCCTTTGCCAATACCACTCTGTCTTGGTTACTGTGACTTCACAGTAAATCTTGATATCAGGTAGTGTGAAACTTCCAGCTGATTTTCTACCAAAATTATTTTGCTATTATAGTTTTGTTGCTTTTCCATATACTTTTCAAAAATATCTTCCCAGTACCAACAAAAAGCCCACTGGTATTTTGATTGGGATTATGCTAAATCTGCAGATACATTTGAGATGGATTGATATTTTAAAAACAATGAATCATCCAACCCACAAAAGCAGTATCTTTATATCTCTATGTAATTATAGGTCTTTTAAAATTTATTTTCTCATAATTTTTAACATATAGATCTTACACATATTTTGTTATATTTATATGTAAATATTTTACTTTTTGATACTCTTGCAAACAACATTGTTTTTAATTTTTGTTTTCCAGCTATTGATTGCTAGTATGTAGAAATATTATTTTTGTGTATTTACCTTATATACTGAGAATTCCTCATTTATTCGTTCTAAAACTTTTTAGAATTTCTCTGAGACTTTCTACATGCACAATCATGTTATGCCTAAATATCTCCTTTCAATAATGCTTTATTTTTCTCTTTGTTGTCTTTTTTGACTAACTAGGCCTTCCAGTATTGTTGAGAATAGACATCAATACCCTGCTGTTGATTTTGATCCTAGAAAAGCATTCACTTTTTTATCATCAAGTATGATTTTAGATGAAGGGTTTTTGTAGATGCCCTTTGTAAGTTTAAGGAAGTTCCTTTGTATTTTTAGTGTGCTGAAAATGTTTTTATCAAGAATAATGCATAAATTTTCAAATGGTCTTTCTGTACCTGCTGATATGATTGTGTATGATTTTTTTCTTTATTCAGTTTATGTGGTAAATTAATGATTAATTTCAAAATATTGAACTAGCTTTGAAAACCTGGGATAAATTCCACTTGGTCATGGTGTATTATTTTTTTATATAATGCTGGTTTCAATTTGCTAATATTTTGTTGTGCATTTCTGTAGTGAGGTTTATGAGGGGCTATGTTTTTCTTATAATGTCTTTGATTTTGGTATCAAAGTGATGCAGGTCAAATATAATTTGAGAAACGTTCTCTCCTTTTCCATTTTCTGAAAGAGACTTTGAATGTGGTATTACATCTTCTTTCAATGTCTGCTAGTCTTTTTTTTTTTGTGTTCAGTCTGACAGTCTCTATTAACTAGAATGTTTAGATCATTTACATTTATTGTATTTAGTATGATTGAACTAAGGCCTACAAATTTGCCTATTTGTCTTCTGTTTCTTTCCTCTAATTTTTGTTTTTCTGTCTTTCCTGACTTTTAATCTATTTGATTTTACATGTAGGCTTTTAAACTATATTTCTTTCTTTTCTAATAGTTCAAATAATTAAAATATACATACCAAAAGTATTCACAATTTACTTAAATTTAATGTTTTACTTTAAGTAAAATGGAGAAAGCTTACAACCATGTAAGTCACTTAACCTTTGCCCTTTTATTTTAAAGTCATATCTTATCTGAACACAAGGAAACACTACCAGATAACATCATAAATATTTTTTCAAGAGTAATATATATTTTTTAGAATTAAGAAGATAAAGGAAGTCTATCATTGTTACTCAGATATTTACTATTCTACTGGCTTTCCTTTTCCCCCACAAAGTTCTGATTTTTCCATGGGTGCCATTTGCTTTTAGCCTGACAAACTTATATAAATTTATTTTAGAACAGATTTGCTCATGATGTATTTTTAGTTTCCCTTAAACTAAGAATGTCTTTATATCAATTTTATTTTTGGAAGATATCTTCATTGGATATAGATGTGATTCGACAGCCTTTTTCTTTCAGCTATTAAAAGATGTTATCCCACTGTCCTCTGGCCTCCATGAACTATGATGAGAAATCTAGCACCAATAATATTTCTCCTTTTAACTCATGACTTTGCAAAACACAAAGAAGGAAAACCATGAACTAGGAAAGAAGAATATGTTTGTGTAGCAGCGTTAAGGGTCCATGAAGAGCTTCATGACTGAGTTTAAACTAAGCTAGTCAGCCAGTTTAACTACACAGGTGCCAGGGTACAGAAGAGAAAAAGCTAGATTTAACCAGTGCTGTGATATTGTCCCACTTCTGTGACAAAAATATTTCATAAAAAGAACAGCTAACCTGCCTGGAAATAACAAAGAATAGAGCAAAACTTTAAAAAATACTTTTTTTTAAAACAACATCTATTTAATTGTTTAATATTAATAGCATTTAAAGACTTATGAGGACTGGTGCAGCTCCCTCTCAGTTAATGTATTTAAACCACACTATATATCCATTAATTCCAAAAATATGAGCTGAGAGTGTGTTATGCTATATGCCAAACACTCTATGAGGCTTGAGAATATAAAGGTGAACAAATATAAGCATTGTCCACATCCTCCTGTAGCTTACAAACAAGTGATTAATTACTTAAAATGATCAAAAACTCTCCTTTTAAGTCGGGAAGAAAGGACTCCAAGGGAAAGACAGAAAGTGCATGGGGCCAGGGAGAGTGGGATGACTTAAGAAAAAAAAAATCCGAGTATAAAGGAATATTTGAATAATGATTAAATATGTAAGCATGACAAATAGACCTGGAAATAATAAAAATGCTTACAAACTATTGGCAAAACAAGGAGCTGTTAAAAAAAAAAAAGGCATATAAAACATGATACCAGCTTGACTCTGAAGCAAATGATATTTATGTGGTTATGAACATGTAAATACTGCTTAATGATTTACCTAAACTACTGCTCTAACTAAAATCAAATAGGAATAAGGGTAAGGGTGGCAGAAGTAATCTAAATTCTCCTCTATCAAAAAAGTCAAAAGATAATATCAAAATTTATACATTAAGAAATGATAACTATATTATTTGGAAATATAGAGATAAATTTTAGAAATGAGTATCTAAAGAGTTCAATTTTTTATTGTGTCTTAAGGACAGAATTAACTAGAAGGAGGTTAAGGAATACTATTTTTAATAATAATGCTTTGGGAACCAATCGATTTTTAAGGCATGTACACATATTATTTTGACCCAAATTTAAGCAGTGTTAAAATCATAGTCTTCCTTTGACCTCTTTCATAACTTTTTCATTAAGGCATCGTTAACTCTATAAATTTGTAAGTGTTCAATGTATACATAAAGTCCAATTTATAAACTCTTTACCAGATATTCCGACTGGATTTATCCTTTGCTATATTTAATGTTCCTTATCAATTTAGTAATTTATAATAAATATAGGAGCAAGACTGTAAGACTTTGAGAGTTGTTTTAATCTAACAAGTGTTTGACAATTATAAATCAGCATTCCAGAAGGAGAGGTGACATGCAGATGTCATGAATATTAGAGATGATCTAACTTTGTATACATCTTAACACCAGAGAGGGAACTTTCAGAAAGAAATTAGAATAGTTATTAGTTCTACAATTCTTCTTACATAAATTGCAAATCACTTCACATTTCCTAGGAAAATATATTTGGAATCAAGGCAATAGCTCTGCTGTCTCTCACTATAACCTGAGTGACAACTCATGGTAATAAATGAATATTCAAAATTATTTTTGAAATTTAAGCAGATTTTTAAAGCTATTTTACATTTTTCTATTTACTCAAATCCATGAGATTGCTTTCAACCTCAAAAGCTGTTAACCTGATGCAACAGAAAATGAAGAAACCTGGTTATAAGAAAAAAAGACATACCTAAGAACAGACATCATCTGTGTCATTTATTGGCAAAGAAATTTAAATACAAAGAGAAGCAATTCAATTTCAGAATTAGAGCTTGTTTCTCAGACTTTGAAATTCAACAGATCTAAATTCAGACTCTGGCTCTGGTTTGAGAAAATTAGCTTAGCGCCATTTTCCATATCTATAAAATGGGAAATAAATTGACAATATTACACTTTGGTGAGAGTTTTATAAAATAATGCCTATAAATTATGTGCTGACCAAACACAGCAAACCCTCTAAAAGTATTGGTTCTTTTCTTTTCCATGCGGTCAATACTATGACCACATCCCACTATTGCATGCGTAGTACAATTATCACTAATAATGATAACTGCCACTCAATGAACTTACTATTTACATTCAGTACTTTTTCTCTTTCAAACATGCAAACTTTTTTAAATTTTAAATTTTCAACTTTTCTAGGTACATCATGGTTGTATATATTTATGGCATACATGAGCTATTTTGATACAGGTATACAATACATAATAATTGCATCAGGGTAAATGGAATATCCATTACCTCAAGCATTAATCATTTGTGTCACAAAAAATCCAATTATATTATTTTAGGTATTTTTAATGTATAATTAAATTATTAACTGTAATAACCCTGTTGTGGTATCAAATGTTAGATCTTTATTCTTAAGTGTACTCATTAACCATTCGCACTTTCCCCCATCCCCACCTCCCCATTATCCATCCCAGCTTCTGGTAACCATCCTTTTATTTTCTTTCTCCATAAATTCAATTGTTTTAATTTTACCTCCTACAAATAAATGAGAACATGTGAAGTTTTTCATTTTGTGCCTGGCTTATTTCATTTAACATAACGACCTCTAGTTCCATCCATGTTGTTGCAAATGACAGGATCTTAATTCTTTTTTATGCTGAATAGTACTCCATTGTGTATATGTGACACATTTCTTTGTCCACTCATCTGTTAATGGATACTTAGGTTGCCTGTCTCATTTTAACATGGGTGAGATGATATCTCATTGTATTTTGGTTTGCATTTCTCTGATGATCAATGATGAGCACCTTTTCATATGCCCATTTGCCATTTGCATGCCTTTTTTTGAGAAATACCTTTTCAGATTTTTTGGCCATTTTAATTGGATTATTAGATTTTCTTTTCCTATAGAGTTGTTTGAGCTCCTTATATATTCCGGTTATTAGTCTCTTGTCAGATGGACAGTTTGTAAATATTTCCTCCCATTCTGTAGGCAGCCTTTTTACTTTCTTGACTGTTTCCTTTACTATGCAGAAGCTTTTTAACTTGATGTGATCCCATTTGTCCATTTTTGCTTTGGTTGGCTGTGGTTGTGGGGTGTTGTGGAGTGTTACTCAAGAAAACTTTGCCCAGTCCAATGTCCATTTTCTTCAGTGTTTTCTTGTAGTAGTTTCATAGTTTAAGGTCTTAGATTTAAATATTTAATCTATTTTGATTTAATTTTTGCATATGGTGAGAGGTAGGGGTCTAATTTCATTCTTCTGCATGTGGATGTACAGTTTTCCCAGCACCATTTACTGAAGAAACTGTCCTTTCCCCAGAATATGTTCTCTGCACCTTTGTTGAAAATGAGCTCACTGTATAAGTATAGATTTGTTTTGGGGTTCTTTATTCTGTTTCATTGGTTTATGTGTCTGTTTATATTTACCTACTGTGCCATTGTGATTATTATAGATCTGCAGTATAATTTGGAGTCAGTTAATGTGATTCCTCCAGTTTTGTTTTGTGTGCTCAGCATAGCTTTAACTATTCTGGGTCTTTGTGGTCCCATATAATTTTAGGATTGTTTTTCTATTTCTGTGAAGAATGTCATTTTGATAAGTATTGCCTTGAATCTATAGATTACTTTGTGTAGTATGAATATTTTAATAATCTTTATTCTTCCTGTTCATGAACATGAAATATCCTTCCATGTTTTGTGTGTTCTCTTCAATGTATTTCATCAGTGTTCTATTTTTTTTTATAGATATCTTTCTCTTCTTTGGTTAATTCTAGGTGTTTTATTTTATTTGTAGTTATTGTAAATGAAATTGCTTCTTTATTTTTTTTTTACAGGTTATTCACTGTTGTCATACAGAAATGCTACTGATTTTTGTATGTTGATTTTGTATGCTACAACTTTACTTAATTTGTTTCTTTGTTCAAATAATTTTTTTGGTGGAGTCTTCAGTCTTTTCCCCATACAAAATTATATCAGCTGCAAACGAGAATTTGACTTCTTCCTTTCCAATTTTGTATGCCTCTTGTTTCTGCCACTTGTCTGATTGCTTTAGCTAAGACTTCCAGTACTACACTGAATAACAGTGGTGACAGTGGAAATCCTTGTCATGTTCCACATCTTAGAGGAAAGGCTTTCAGTTTTTCCCTACTCAGTATGATAATAGCTGTCGGTCTGTCATATACAGCTTTTATTAAGTTGAGATATATTCCTTCTATATGCAGTTTTTCAGGGTTTCTTCATGATGAAGGAATGTTGAATTTTATCAAACGCTTTTTCAGGATCAGAGGATATGACCATATGGTTTTTATCCTTCCTTTTGTTGATATGAGGTATCACATTGATTGATTGGCATATGTTGAACCATCCTTGCATTTCTGGGATAAATCCTACTTGGTCACAATGAATTATCTTTTTAATGTGTTGTTGAATTCTGTTTGATAGTATTTTGTTGAGGATCTTTGCATTAAAGTTCTTCAAGGACATTGACCTGTAGTTTTCTTTTTTTGATGTGTCTTTGTCTGGTTTTGGCTTCTCTGACTGTGTATTTTCAAATAGCCCATCTTCAAGCTCACTAATCCTCTGTTGGATCAATTCTGCTAGTAAGAGACTCTGATGCATTCTTTACTAGGTAAATTGCATTATTATCTCCATACTTTCTGCTAGATTATTTTCTAAGTATTTCAATCTCTTTGTTAAAGTAATCTGACAGAATTCTGAATTCCTTCTCTGTGTTATCTTGAATTTCATTGAATTTTCTCAAAAATGGCCATTTCCAATTCTCTGTTTGAAAGGTCACATATCTCTGTCTTTCCAGGATTGGTTCCCGGTTCCTTATTTAGTTCCATTTGGTGAGACTATGTTTTCCTGGATAGTCTTGATGCCTGTGGATTCTTGTGGATGCTCATCAGTCTCTGGGCATTGAAGAGGTACGTATTTATTAGTCTTTGCAGAGTAGGCTTTTTTATACCCATTCTTCTTAGGAAGACTTTCTGGATATTCAAAGGGATTTGGGTGTTATAATCTGCTTTTGGTCACTGCAGCCATATCTGCATTGGAGTGCACCCCAAGCCTATAACATTGTGGTTCTTGTAGACTTGTAAAAGCACTGCTTTGGTGGTCTTGGATAAGGTCCAGAAGAATTCTGTGGATTACCAGGCAGATTCTTGTTCTCTTCCCTTACCGTCTCCCAAACAAATGGAATCTCATTCTGTGCTGAGCTTCCTGGAGCTGGAGAAGGAGGTGAGACAAGCACCCCCATGGCTGCCATCCCTAGGACTGTGCTGCAACAGAGCTGAAGCCAGCATAGCAGTAGGTCTTGTCCAAGGCTCACTCTAACTATAACCTGGCTATTGTTCGTTCAAGGCCCTATGGCTCCAAAATCAGCAGGTGATGAAGCCAGCCAGTCTTGTGTCCTTTTCAGGGCAGCAAGTTCCTATGGGCCCCAGTGGGTCCAAAGATGCTATGTGGGAGCCAGGGCCTGGAGTTAAAACTTTAGGGATCTGCCTGGTGCTCTATTCTACTATGGCTGAGCTGGCTCCCAAGCCAAAAGACAAAGTCTTTCTCATTCTTTCTGCCCCATTTCACAAGCTGAGAAGTCTCTTCCCGTGGCCACCACTACTACAGGCCCGCAGGGAATACAGCCAGGCTACTGCTGATGTTCACTCAAGCCCCAAGGGCTCTTCAGTCAGCTTATGGTGATTGCTGCCAGGCCTGGGACTCTCACTTCAGGGAAGGGGGCTCCCCTCTGGCCCAGGGAAGGTCCAGAAAAGCCATCCAAGAGCCAGGGCCTGGAATTGAGGACTCCAAGCACCCACTTGGTCTACCCCACTGTGACTGAGCTGGTACCTAAGCTGCAAGACAGTCTCTTTTTCTCTTTCCTCTGCTTTTCTCAAGCAGAAGGAATCTCTCTCCAGAGTCACTATAGCTAGTAATATGCTAGATCACACCTGAAGCCAGCAAGTCTCAGTGTCTCACCCAAGGACCATGGCAAGTACTGTCTGGATACCACTGCTAATTATTCAGGGCACAAGGGCTATTTAGTCTTCACGTAATTAATTCTTCCAGAACTGGGCCCTTTCCTTCAAGGCAGTGGGTTTTTTTCCAGTCCAGGGTGTGTCTAGAAATGTCATCTGAGAGCTAAGGCCTGGAATGAGGACCTCAGGACTCTGCCTGTTGCCCTATCCTACTGTGGCTGAGCTGGTATCCAAGTTCCAAGACAAAGTCCACTTTACTCTCCTTCCTCCTTATCTCAAGCGGAAGTAAGGAATCTCTTTCTTTCTTTCTTTTTTTTGAGATGGAATTTTGCTCTTGTTGCCCAGGCTGAGTGCAATGGCACAGTCTTGGCTCACTGCAACCTCCCGGATTCATGCGATTCTCCTGCCTCAGCCTCCCACATAGCTGGGATTACAGGTGTGTGCCACCACGCCTGGTTAATTTTGTATTTTTAGTAGAGACGGGGTTTCTCCATGTTGGTCAGGGTGGTTGACTGACTCCTGACCTCGTGATCCACCTACTTTGGCCTCCCAAAGTGCTGGGATTACAGGAGTGAGCCTCTGCGCCCAGCCAGAAGGAGTCTCTTTCAAAGCTGCAAGCTGTGCTGCCTGGGGTTGGGGGAAAAGTGGCACAAGCACTCCTTTACCCACCCCAGTTGGTGTCTCACTAGGTTGTGATGCCCCCAGTCTACTGGCTATGAGCATAGCACAGTACTTGGATTTGCCTAGAAATTGCAATCCTTGTGACTGAAATAGCCTTTCAAGTTTATTTAGAACCCTCAGAGCCTTTTAGCCCACAGTGGCAAGGCTTGACAGAACTCAGGTTCTGACCTCTGGGATGGACGATTCCTATCCTCTGGGATTGCCCTCTGGCCAGGGTTTATCTAAATGCTCCCTCCGTGGGTGTCAGTGTTTCCTCCTGCCATGACAGGGCCACGGTGAATTCCAACGCAACGTCCCACAGTCACTGTGCTGTCTCTCTTACAAGAGCACAGATTCTCTGCGCTACAAAACAAATGCCTGGGAATGGGGCAGGGATGGTGTTGGTAATTCAAGACTCTTCAGTGCCTCTTTCAGTGATGTGAAGTTAAAATCAGGTACTGTAATCACTCTCCTGCTTTTTGGTTCTTCTGAAGGTGATTTTTTGTGTGTAAATACTTGTTAATTTGCTGTTCCTGCAGAGAGGGTGACTGGTAGAGGATTCCATTCAGCTGCTTCCCACACTTTCTTCCTCTTTTCAATGTTTTATGCAGAGATCGCTAATCTGGAAATACTACAGGATTATCACCTATGTGACAAAGAGGGAATACAGGCTTGTAGGAAAAAGGGAAATTGTTCTAGGTAACACAGTTAATGTAAGGCAAATGTTGGATCAAGACATGTATGATTCCAAGACCCAGGTGCTTTACAATAGTATATCACCAAGAATTAGTGGATAAGAGTACTGCATTCAAAACAGCAATCCCAATGAAATGCAGACCAAGCTTCTAACTCTATCATATTTTCTTTTAACATTAAAACAAGCATGTTTTCTCACAGGGAAAATTTTAAATCTGTGTCCATTCAAATTAATTAAAGCAGCACAGCACCTGCATACTTTTAAGGAAAACTTAGGTCCAGTACATTGAGCTGTGTATGGGAATTACTTATTTGATCATTAAGATAAAATTTAGTCTATTAATATGAGTTTTTAGCAGTGTAATATATTACACAGGTATCCAGAGCTTCTGACAGCAAAGTAATTTACATACATTATTTTAATAATCCTCATACTTTTTCTACTGAGAAGGTAACTAGCAATTATTTCTCAGATTTCTCAGGTAGTGAACAAAAGCACAGGGAAGGAAAACCTTTTATATGTATCTCTCAATAGATCTCAAATTTTATTTTTAACTTTGGGACTATTTGCTAGATTTGAGGATAATTAGAATTAAAATATGTCTCTATTTTAGACGGAAAATGGTAATGACTAACTTTGGAGGGATACCCTGAGTTATAACAAAAATGAGAAAAATAAATCAATGTTTGTGATCTTTCCATTACTGCAGAAAATATCGGGTGGTTCTCTGGCAACATTTCAGTAAAAATAGCAACAACTCTTTTCCAGTAGGTCATGTTGTTAGCATCAACTAGTGAAATGAATGTGATGGAATCACCACATTTAAAAAAAAAAAAACAAGCCACCAGATTTATCTATTCAATTTATAATGTTAGGTATAGTGTGAGAATATTCCTTAGGATTTTGTTTGTGATACCAGCACTATAGCCCTAAAATGAAAGCACAAACTATAGGGGCCAAGAATTCAGCATGGAACTATCACAAATTTTATTTGAAAACTCATCATATGGTTTTTATAAGTTTTCAAACAAACTAGAAAGATGAAAACAAAATGGAAGCAAGGAAATCTGATATCCCTCATGAGTCAGTTTCTGTTTGACTGATTGTGCCAAGTTGTGCTTTGTTGCATCTGTGATGAGCAAAAGGGAATCTCAGAGCCCTAATTCATTGCAGAATTCTCCTATAAGTAGTTTATTTAATATAAGACTTAAATTAGTTGTCTTTGAATCTTGTTACAATCTGACAGAGCAGTTGTTCTTTTGTTAATCTTATTTTTGTGAGATATAGAAAATTGTAATGTTCTAACAGAAAAGATGTAATTACTTATCAGTGCATTATATGTTAAAACATAGGAAATAATGAAACTTACTAAATAACAAATATAGAGGTAATCTCAATTTGTCTATTTATCTCACTAATATTTAATGAGCACCTACTTTATACCAGGCACTTTGGATAAAATGGTAAGCAAAGATAGACATAGCTCCAATGCTTATTACAGTCTAGAGGAGGAGGCATATAGGCATCAAATAGTTATACAAATAAATGTGAAATGAAACATGAGGTAATGCCATGAAGAAATGTTACAAGAGTATACAACAACAGGGGATTCAACAATGTAAGAAGTCACAGAAAACTTCCAGTGAAGAAATGATGACTGCATTGTGATCTGAAGGATGAGCAGGAATTAAGTGGACAGTAAGAGGAAAAAAGCATTTTGACAAAAGGAAAAACTATCTACAAGGTCTCTTTGGCAGTTATCTTAGTGTATGTAAAAGACTGAATAAAGTTCAGTGTGCCTGAAGCAGATGCAGAGGGAAAAGTTATATTTTACAACCTTATTATATATAAAGCATGTTGAAAATTGTTGAAAATTCTGTCTTCAGCCATAATGGGGTAATGAGAACTAGAGTTAACCTCCTTCCTTAAGCAATGATAAAAAGAGACAAAAACATATAAAACAACTGTTTTTCAGACATTAATCAAAAGTCAGCACAGCACAGGATCACTACAGGAAGAGAAGCAAACTAAGAGTGTTATGACTGCCCCAGCTTACTGCCCACAAAGTTTCCAGGCTACAGTGCAGCAGGGGCAAAACAAAACGGAGCCTGCAAGGCCACTGAGTTGAAGGGACAGAGGCAAAAAATTGGAGAGGTTACAGTACTGAAAAAAGAGAGCTTCACAGAAAGGGAAAGTCACACAGAGAGGTAATTGAAATTGACAGAAATCCAAAGAAACTATCTAAGGCCAAGAAAGAACCACCCAAACAGACCAGGCAGAACAATACTGAAAGAGCACCCAGAGCCAAGAATATGGCTTTAAATAGCACAGAAAAATTAAAGAGGCACTTACATATACATCTGAAGGAGTACAGGCAGAATCTTTATGTTGAAAACCACAAAAACAACATTGTTGAACTTTTTAAAAGATCTAAGTAGATATATATCTCTTTCTTCA
The DNA here is from genome assembly GCA_963573385.1 of Cacajao melanocephalus. Classification (NCBI taxonomy): domain Eukaryota; kingdom Metazoa; phylum Chordata; class Mammalia; order Primates; family Pitheciidae; genus Cacajao; species Cacajao melanocephalus. Next base: position 59,366 of record CAUYLG010044830.1, read on the forward strand.
ATTGCAAGACTCAATATTAAGATAGCAACTTGATCTAGAAATTCAACACGATCCCAATCAAAATCCCAGAAAAGTTGTATGCACACAGCAATGAGAGGGTTTTAAAATTTATATGGAAAATACAAGGAAACAGAAAACTCAAAATAATTAGAAAAGGAAATTTAGAAAACAAATGCTCCTTGATTTCACAGCATCTACAGCAAGATACTGTGATGTTGGTTAAAGGATACACATAAAATTCAATGGAACAACATAGAGGGCCCAGAAACCAAAGTAATTTGCAATATAGAAATTTTTGTTTTTTTTTGACAAAGTCTTGCTCTGTCATTCAACCTGGAGTACAGTGATACCGTCTCAGCCCACTGTAACCTCTACCTGCCGGGTTCAAGCAGTTCTCCTGCCTTAGCCTCCCAAGTTGCTGGGATTACAGGCATGAGCCACCACACTGTGCCATTTTTTTTTTAATTTTTAGTAGAGATGGGGTTTCACCATGTTGACCAGGCTGGTTTTGAACCCCTGACCTCAAGTGATCTGCCCCATCAGCCTCCCAAAGTGCTGGGATCACAGGCATGAGCCACCACAGCTGTCCGAAGCGTTTTTTAAAACAATAATTATAGAACAATTGAACATCCATTTATATAAAAAGAAACCTCAATATGTGCTTCATACATTATATGAAAGTTTACTCAAAATTTAGTATAAATCTAAATGTAAAACATAAAACCGTAAAACTTTTTGGATATCAAACTGTAAACACAAACTATAAAAGGATACATGACCTTTGGATCAAACAAAAAATCAAAAGAGAAATTACTTAAGTATCTTAGACTGAATAAAAATCAAAATAAAAACATAACATAATGAGATTTGTGATCCATGCTTAAAAATTTACAGTACTAAACATTCATAATTGAAAAAATGCTAATCAATGACCTACGATTCTACCTCTAAAAGCTACAATAATATGAGAAAATTAAAGTAAACTGAAAGGAAATGAGAGCAGAAAAAGAAATAATAAAGTTAGAGCAGGAAGAAAACAGAAAACCAATAGAAAAAAATCAATGAAATCAAAAGCTGTTCTTTGAAAAGATTAATAAAAGTGAAAAAATGCTAGCCCCAATCAAAAATAAGAGAAATCAGAAATTACCAATATCAGGAATGAGAGGAGGGGACATTTTTAGAAATACTACAGACATAAAGAGGACAACAACAGGATATAACAAATAATTTTATGCTAGTAAATTCAACAAATAAAATAAACTGAACAAATTGCTTAGGATTTCTTATACAAAATCTTCCCAAAAATAAAACCCCTGGTCAAGATGGAATCCAAAATGGGTTCTATCAACTATTTAAGAATACATAATACCAATGCTACCTAACTTCTTACAAACATTAAAGGGTAGAGAATAGAGAATATTTCCTAATGCATCCTAGGAGATGGGCATTGCACTGATACCAAACCAAATATGTCACAAGAAAAGAAAACTACAGACCAATATTCCTTGTGAACATAGATACGAAATCTCTTCATTTTTCAGAATAATTTTTAACAATAATACATTATGACCAAATGGTTTTTCCCCAGTAATGAAAAGTTAGTTTAATACTCAAAATTTAAATCACAGCATGCTAATAGACTAAAATGAGAAAGAAGAACATATGATCATCTCAATAGATGCAGATAACACGTCTGATAGAATTCAGCAGCCACTCATGACAAACACTCTGAGCAAACTACGAATAAAAAGGAACTTCCTTAACCTAATAAAAGGTATCATAAAAACTCTTGCAGTTAATATCATACCAAATGTGAAAGACTAAATGTTTTCCCCATGCCATTAGGAAAAACATAGGGATGTCCAATCTCATCTCTGCTGTTCAACATTGTATCACAGACTCTAGTCAGTGCTATAAGAAAGTAGAAAAGGAGTTAAAGTGTTTTTATTGTCAGAATATATGATTCTCTATATAAAAACTCCTAAGCAATGTACCAAAAAAGCTTACTAGAACTAGCGAATTTAGAAATTTTGTAGCATATACAGTTGATACACAAAATCAATCATATTTTTTATACTAGCCCTAAAAAATGGAAAATGGAAATTAAAATATGAAAATATTATTTACAATAGAAGTAACATATGAAATACTTAGAATCACATTTGAAAAAATATGCAAGATCTGTATACTGAATACTCCAAAACATCTGTAAGAGAAATTGAAAGCCTAAATGAATTGAGAGATACTCCTTGCCCATGGATTAAGAAACCTAATTTTGTTATGAAGTTAATTTTCTTCAAATTATCCAAAGATTAAATACTATCCCAATAAAAATCCCAGCAGATGTTTTATGAACTTGGCAAGCGATTCTAAAATTTATATGAAAATTAAATGCCCTATGATTACCAAATCAAATTTGAAAAAGAAAAACAAAATTTTAGGGCTCATACTACCTGACTTCAGAATGTATTAAAAGCCTAGAGTAATAAATGTAGTATATTGTTGGTTTAAAGAAAAGAATATAGATAAATGGACAAAAATAGAATTCAGAAATAAAGCATACATGTATGATCAAATGATTTTTAACAAAATTATTTTTAAATTTTAATTATGGTGGAAATATTAGACAATCATGTAAAGACAATGAACACAGACCTCTACCTCACACTATTTATCACAGCCAGCTCAAAATCGATTGCAAACCTAAACATTAGAGCTAAAGATATGTAATTACTAGCAAAAAAAACTAAAGAAAATAATGACTGAACTTGGCAGAGATTTCTTAACTAGCACACAATGGTCTAACAATGTCAGTTGTGTGTTGCGAATTCTTTTTGTAGGCCTAAAAGTAGTCGAAATTGGTGTTCAGGATTTTACTTAATTCCTTGGATTGCATTGAGAAACACGCTTTTATTAAATGTAAAGCACTTGCCACAAATTTTAAACGTAAGAATAAATATTTGTTCTCATTATTACGAAAAACATATCGGCTGTGTCATTGTCTCAAAGAACAACCTTTTGTTTTTGTTTTGTTTTGGTTTTACTTCAATAAAACAAAATTTTGCTCTAAAAATGAAATAAAAACAATTTAAAAAATTAAAAATACATATAATATAGCCATTCTACTCCTAGGTATTTACCCAATATAAATTAAAGCAATGTCCACACCAAGACTTGTAAGTGAATGTTCAGCACACAAATCATCATAGCATATCTGTAATAGCCCAACTGGAAAAAATGCAAATGTCTACCCACGGACTAATGAGTAAACAATTTGTCATATAGCCATAAAATGGAATACTATTCAGCAAGAAAAATAAATCAACTATTGACACATGCAACGAAATGAATGAATCTGAAAAATAGTTACGTTGGGTGGAAGAGGCCAGGTAAAATAGAATCCACACTGTATGAGTAATTAATATATAAATTTCTAGAACATGCAAACTAATATCTAGTGAGAGAAAATAGATCAGTGTTCCACCTGGTTATGGTATGAAACACTGATGAATGACAAAGGGACCCAAGGAAACTATTGGTATGATGAATATGTTTCTTATTTTGATTATCACAATAATAGTTTCAGAGGTGTATCAAAACTTCTTGAATAATATACTTTAAATATACTGTAAATATATCAATTATACTTCAATACTTTAAGAAATGTCTAATCCAGTAGGGAAGACCAGAAAAATCAGTAAAAGACCATCAGCAGACATCATGATAAACAAATGCCAACTTATAATAGTTACAATAGTGTAGAGAAAAGTGGCACCAGTCAGGGCTAATCAAAATTAGAAGGTAATTTAATGACCTAGGGCCTCAGCCTTTGACAGCATGGGATTAGTCTGAGATAGGTAGATTTGGAGAAATGGGAAATCATGGACATGAAACATGAAGCACACACACGCACACACGCACACATAAGCACAATGTCATTCATAAGTTAAAGAAGAGAAGACCCTGACTTCATTCCTTTCTTCAGATGCATCTTTATTTTTATTTTATTTTATATTATTTTGAGTTTTGCTCTTGTCACCCAGGTTGGAGTGCAGTGTCACAATCTCGGTTTACTGCCACCTCTGCCTCCCAGGTTCAAATGATTCTCCTGCATCTGCCTCCCGAGTAGCTGCAATTACAGGTGTGAGCCACCAGGCCTGGCTAATTTTTTGTATTTTTAGTAGAGACAGGTTTTTCATCATATTGGGCAGGCTGGTCTCAAACTCCTGACCTCAGGTGATCTGCCCGCCTCAGCCTCCCAAACTGTTGGGATTACAGGCGTGAGGCACTGCGCCTGGCCCTTCGGCTGCATGTTTATGAGGGATGGCCAGTCTGTCCCTACTTGGAGTTGAGCTTTACCCCTTTACTGTGTAACTTTAGGAAAGTTCTTTAATTTTTTTATGGCTTCAATTACCTCATCTACAAAATAGAGATAAATAATATTATTTTTCCTCCCCTGGGATTGTCAAGGGGATTAAATGAAATAATAGGTGTAAAAATCTTAGTACAATGTCAGGCAATTTTATCTATTATAACTGTTCATTCAACAAACATTTATTGAACATCTACCAACTACTGGAGTACTGGACATTGTGCAATGTTTTCAGAATCCACAAATGAGTATGCATACATTAGTTCCTAACTTAGGAATCTCACTGTCTGATGGGTGAGACCCATAAGTCATAATAATTACATGCTATGTGAAAATATTTTAGTAGTGATACATGTAAAGTTTTTGTGCTAATAGTATAATAGAGAGACATACTCAGCACATACATGTTTTGAAGGCTTTCAAAAGAGGAAATCTCGAGCTTCTCTGAATTTATGTTTTTCTCAAAGGAAGCAGGCAAGATGTATAAGAACTGTGTTTTTTTTTTCTCATAATGTTTAAAAGGAACATATAGATTTTTTTATGAAGGAAAAAATAGTTCAGAATTTTAAGTACAGGCTGATCATACATTCTAAAATATTTACACCTGTTTTGCTGATGAATTATCTGGCTTTTAGCAGATCAATTATAATTTATTTGTTTATTAAAAATGGCTTAACCAGGAATAAAAACATTTTAACATGTTGAGTGCAAGATGAACCTGTCCTGTCACACATTGCAGGTATTAACCTCTCAGAACAGCAATTACTAGTAACTCCTCAGGGGCTCATCTCAAGTGTCACTTTCTGCTTTCCTAGTCATTGTCTTCTAAGGGAAACTTTTGGTTAACTTTGGCTTTCTTTGGCATTGACAGCTGAAGAAAATCATCCCTAGTTAAAAAGTTTGGCATTTAAGGTAAAATATCCTATCTCCTGTATTTCACTGAGCTTCTTTCATAAATATTTTAGATGATGTGTTTCTTACTGTATTTTTAGGATTTACTTTAATTTGCGTGTGAATATGCCATGGCATTTGGCTTTATAAGTTTATATAATTGTCTCCAAGGAGCTACCAAAAGCAGCTGCTGCCTTCCTATTATTTTGTCTTTTTAAATTCTTCTACCACTCGGTGTTTGTGCAGAGGGTACAGCTGCAAAGATAAATTTGTTTCACTTTTTTTTTTTTTTAACAAGCCATGTTGTGAATGTGCCGCCAGGATTCTTCATGATTTGAAATTTTCCAGGTAGGATCAATTGCTTTTGAGGCCAAAGAGTATATTAACACACACACACACACACACACACACAGTTAATATTAATCTACAAATATTCTTCCAACATCCTGCAGAAAGAATTCTCCATGGCTTAGATATCATTGTCATTATATTTGGTTTATAAATTTGTAAAAGAAAAGTTTCTTAGAACAAGAATTAGATAGGGATCAATAATGTGGGGGAGGAGTGGGAAGAAAGAACAAGTCAACCAGAGGGCTGTAGGATCTACAGTTTGTAAAATATTCAGGCTTCAGACAGTTTTTGGAAGTTGGGAGCAGTCCAGTTCTACGTATCTGAAAGCCAAAAGATGGTGTTTTGAATGCTGGAAATCTGCATTGTTCCACCCGGTGAGGATATATATTCTGCTTACACAGGCCAGCATTTGTTTTCAGGAGAGGAAGTAATAGATTATTGTTCCCCGATTCCACATGTGCTCTTCCGTGCCCAGGCACAATCCAGTTGACTGGAAAAAGAGAATGTGACCACCACTCCTACTCCCTATTCACCCTCGGGCAGAGCCCAAGGCCTTTTGCCAAGGCTCTGGCAGTTTTAAGACTATTTCTTGGCAGCCATTGGCTTGCAAAGGCCATAGGCTTCTGCTTCTTTCTGTCTGGATTTTGTTCTGAATTTCTTCAGGATTTGCTTCTGAGCAGCATCTCGGCGGCAGCAGGAGCCCTGGGGCTCAGTGAAGCCATGTTATCCAGGAACTTTGGATCCCTAAGCTGTCCCTGGCTCCTTCTGCCTGCTGCTTGCTCCAGGGCTTCAAAGAAGCGCTCGGCTGGAGTACCCAGGATGCTTTTCAGCGGCTGCCACAGCCCTTCTTTTGAAGCACCATGGTAGCCAACAGAGAGGATTCTGTGTTACGTACAGTATGACCCTGGAGGTGCCAGCCAGCTGCTGTGACTCAGCTAAAAACAGGGAGCTCGCTGTAAGAGAGAGGGCATGAAGGGGAGAGATGACTGAGGGGGAGGGAAGAGAGGAAAAGCAGCAGGAGTTTATGATGCCCGAAGTTTGTCAAAGGGCTCAAAACACACTTCTGAAAGAGCTTTCTTGATGGGCCAGAGGAAGCCATCTCTGTGCCTCTAAAATCTGCTTGGGCTACATAATATTTAATGGCCTTTCTATCGAATGAAAACAAGCAGCAGGAGGATTAGGAAAACCAAGAAAATAAATTTTCTCTTCTCGTACTTACTCCCAGGTGCCCTGAGGAAATGTGCACTAATTGGCCTTCCAGATACGGTTTGAGACCAAATACTGATGTAAAGAAACAGAATCGCTTGTTTGTGAACTTTTTCTTTCTCTTTTTTCTTCTTTTTGTCTTTTCCTGTAGAGAGGGGTCATATTGCCTGAATACACAAGGAACTGATAATCTCAGAAACAACTCTGAATCCAAATTGTGAATAAAACAACACAATATAGGAGAAACGTACTTATGAAACACTCTATTATGCCACTGTCCTTGGCTCTGCACAGTTTTTTAAGGAAAAAAAAACTGATGCTCAGCTAAAAGTAAGTCTTAAGCAACCTAGTCTTATTTTGTGAAACATTCACTAGGGTACTTTGGTCAGTTCAAAGGTAGAAACTTACAGGCAGATAGAATATAAAGTGCAAAATGTACCTTGGCTAAAAAATTAAAAAAATAAAACCAGTGGTGGGCTTAGGAAAAGTATTGGAGAGAGGAGATCACTGCAAAAGAGTAATAAGAAGCATTGATTAAATGAGCATTTTAAAGCAAGGACAAAGGTACTCGCGTTTTCATCTCCCATGTGAAGAACATTTCTCTGAAATGACACAATGATCAGTCTGGTTAGACAGAGAAGAAAATTAAGTTTGTGTCTTTTATCCAGCAGACTTTAAATACTGAGGGAGAAGGAGGCTTTCATTTAAGATCACTAAAATGATCAAGTTTGCTCATGACAAACAAGAGGGCAAGTCCAGCCCATCAGCACCGACCTGGGTGTGTCCTCTCCTGGCAGAGTTTCTAAGGCGATAAAACCCTGAACAAGTGGTGACAGCTACCCTCTGGGAGAAAACTCAGTCTCCAAAATAGTTCCAATGATTTCTTCTGGTTCCGCTCTCATGAAACAGGTCAAATTGATCAGCAAAGGAGGAAAAGCTCAACATCAGCAGTTCACACCAAGCATAAGGTTTGATTTTGCTGTTTTATCTTTCTTTGGCCTGTCTATGGCTGCTGGGCAAATTAGCAGACATATTTCATTAAAGAAGAATCATTTTTCTCTCATATTTAATTCACACATTACTGAACTCAAATCAGATTCTCTAAAGAAACTTACTGGGCTTTCTTAGCAACCTGATTTTTTATTGTGGGGTATATATTCTTGATAAGAAGCGTGTACAAAGAAAAAGAAAAGAGAAGTTCTGTTTTATTTTCTAACAGGAGCTCTATTTTGAAATTCTGAAGGAATTGAAATTAAGAAGGAACTAGTGTCTCCTTAACAGGCACGTTGGTGAGTTCTTAAAGCAAACTGAGTTTAAGGGTGGAGAGGTTAGAAATAAGAACATCATATGTTGCTTAAATCTAAAAGATTATATGTAGCTTCAACAGGAAAAAAGGCATGAAAAGAAAAAGTTTGATTAAAATATCAGAGAAAGGTGTGACGGAGAAATACAAGCAGTGGAATTCAGAATTCCTCTGTTTCAAAGGATAAGACAAAGCATTGGGTGACATCTACCCAAATGCCCACTACCATGCCACTAAAATAAGAAAGTCAAGAGAAGAAACAAAAATGTGGATGAAAGAGGAGGATATTGCTAAAAATCTGGATTGGTTGAAGCTTCAGGTTAGGAGTTGATCAGTTGGCTGGATTTCAATACTTATTCACATGGTTTATATGACTCATTCATTCCAAGTCCCATATGTCCTCATAATCATCCTTGGCTGATCCTAAATGTTGGGTCTGTGGTTTGCTAGGCAACTGCCACTCCCAGTAATTCACTTGGAAACTTTAGGACCCTGTACTGGGTTGAATGGTGGCCCCTCAAAAGATATGTCCAAACCTGTGAATATGATCTTATTTGGAAAAAAGGACTTTGCAGATGTAATTGCTGAAAAACTTCAAGTGATAGCGTGTTGACTTGGGGTGGGTTCTAAATCCAATGACAAGTATCTTTATGAGAGAAGAAAAGGGAAAAGACGCACAGAAAAGAAGACCAAGTAAAGACTGAGGCAGAGTTTAGAGTCATGCAACTATTGGCACTGTGGGAACTATAGGAATGAAACTATAGGAACATTGAGGATTGCCGGCAGCTACCAGAAACTAGGAGAGAAGTAGGGAAATGGTTCTTACCCAGAGACACTTGAGAAGGAAGCAAGGCTGTAGATATCTTGATTTTGGACTGCTGGCCACCGGAATTGTGAGAGAATAACTATGTTTTTGTGAGTCACCCGGTTTGTGATAATTTGCTATAGCAGTCCTGGGAAACTATGACAGACCCTCCTCAAATTCAGCACTGGCTGTGCTGAAGATGAAATGGAGCAAAAAGCAACATGGGTTTATTTTAGCTGAACTATAGCATATGTCTATACTAATTCTTCCAGATATCACAAATGGATTGGGAAATCAACTCAAGTCTTGTGTCAGTTGAGCACTTACTATGTACCAAGCACTATGCTGGCTGATCAGTTAATAAAAGACCTCCTCTGTCTTAGGAATCTTATAGTTCAGCTGTACCCAGTTTTTACAGGTCACCAAAATTCCCTGGCAGGTGGAAACTCAACTCTGGGGACTAGTAGCACTTTGGGTGTTACCAGTTAAGTTCTATTTTGCAACACTGATGAGCCAAGGGTTGGTGTCTATTGGTTCTATCTTAAAGCACAGTATAGGCTGGTTGGCATATTCTCAGGGAGAAAATTTTATTAATTAAGTGAACAAATAGCTCTAATCCCTCTTGCCTAGGAGGTAAGGGCCCCAGGAAAGATATCACTAACAGTTGATAAACAGTTGATAAATAGTACGTGGGTGTTATTCATTCCACAATGGCAGAGGAAGTTTTGCAATGGCCATCAGAATCCCTTTTTGTGAGTTCTTTGATTGGCATAGCTAACCCTATTTTGAAATTTGTGTCTCTTCACCTATTCTAGCAACACTAAATCCCCCTTATTTCTTTGACCCTCACTCAATTAACTGTGTTCTGAATAAATGCCTGCCTCAAGGTACTATGTAGTTTATAAGGTTCAATTTGGAAAGGACCCACAAGGACCCACAAGCCCAGTGCGGGAGGCACCACTGAAGGCTCCGCGTCTGGGAAGCCTGCTCTTTTCACAGCCAGCACTGCTGTTGGTTTTGCCTGCTGGCTTACATGAATTGGCTTTTACATTTCTTAATTTAGACACTAGCAGTATGGAGACTTATTTTATATATATGTTTTTTCTGTCTGAGGAGAGCAATGTTTTCCATTGCACAAATAGAGACTGCTGCCAGCAGCTATAAGCACACAGAGGGACACACAGAGCACAGATGCATCACTTTGTAGCATGAGGGCTGAGCACTAGGAGCTCAAGATCTTTCCTGTGACTCAGTTGAGATTGTTCCCCTCCTCGCCTTTTAAAAATCTAATTAGGAGCCAGGATGTTCAAGCAATAACTACTATCATTCCAGAGTGGGGGAGCTAACGAGCCTTTTTGCTGGTGTTTCCAAATGTTTGAGAAGGCATCACTGTATCAGAAGCTCCAATCCATATAGCTAATAGCATAGCAAATAACGTGACTGATACGGTAAGTACTCTATGTGCCAGGTATTATGCTAAGCACCATGTGAACACTTATTACTTAGAACAAATTTGTAAGATCACTAATATCAATCCCAAGGGGTATAATCCCATTTTGACAAAGAAGAAACCTGAAGCAGAGAGAGACTGAGTTATTTCCCAAAGTTACTTAATGCCTCAGGTCAGTATTTGTAGAAGCAAGCTAGAAGCAATCACTTATTTAGGGGAAGACTGGGGCCTCAGCTACAATCTTCCATTACCCTCAACCCATGAGAGCACCAAAGCAAAAAGTGTCCCAGAGTTTTGATCCCACCTTGCAGCAAGGAGACAGGTGTTTTGTGTCAGATGACAGTCATTCTATCGCTTCCAGGAGAAGTCTTTTCATTTTTGCTAAGGACAATTTTATGGAGGGATACAAGGGGCAATTGTGACCATGGTGAGCAGCCAACATTCACAGCAGCTTGTTACAGATGCAAAGTCCAGGTCAATGGAATCTTGGTAGGGCAAATACAGTATTAGCTACCATCTCACAAGTGGCAGAACTTGGCTTCAAATCCTGTGACTACAAAGCCATGTTCTTAACACTGTACTATATCGTAAACTCAAAATCTCTTATAAGGATTAAGAGGTGCCATGTTTTTACCAGCCTCCAGAGTCCAGGGAATATGGAGTCTCCTATTACTACCGGAATGGATTTCAGTTAAATCTCATACATGTTCTTTCACAGTTTCAAATATCTTGATCCTGAAGCTCCTCTCGGTGCTGCAGAATGTAGTGCCCACTCATAGTCAACACTTCTTGCCTCCCCTCTAGATGACTCAGAGCTTGTGGCTTCCACTGTCCTTTGCTCCTAAAGTTCATGATGAAGAACAGAGCCTGGGCAATGGCTGCATTTGGACATATGTATCGCTACTCCTTGCACCCAGCAATAAACAAGAAAGAGGAAAACTTGTTAACACCATGCTGTATCTAAACAAGCAATCCCAGATGGCATCCTTTATGCCTTCTGCCTCTGATAAGAAAAGATTGAGCAGGGAAAATAAGCAACAGCTGACAAGCCATACCCAGCATTAAGACCAACAGGGAGAGCAGATACCAGCCCTGTGCTCTGTCCCCATTCATGGCTCCGAATCCAACCCAGAGGTCCACCTGGCTTCAAACACCTTCAGTGGTACACTCCTTTATAAAACCAGTGAATCACAGAAGGTTATAGGCCAAAGCATTTTTCTTTCTAATTCAATCCTTAGTTTGCTGATGAAGAACAAGACGTGAAGCAGTAAGGTAGTTTATTTAAAGACATTTTGTCATTTAAAAGACAAACAAGAAGCGAAATTCAAGAGCTCCTGACTCCTAGTCAGTGTTTTCCCAGAACCAAAGGCAGCTGACTTCTTTTTAAATGTGCGTTATATGCATTATCCGTGTGTGGGGGGGTGTGTGTGTGTGTGCGCGTGCGCGCGTGTGTGTGTGCAACTGATTCTAAGACTATGATAGCAACTTTGTCTCAAGTGAAACACATTCTCTGGTATCAGCCTACCTAGGACTGCAATCTTGCTCCACTGCTTCAGAAACAATGTATGTCCTTAGGCAACATTCCCTGTATCTCAGTTTCCCCATCTGCAAACTGTGGTTAATAATTGCTCCATGGATGTTTGGGAAGCATTCAGTCAAATAGTTCATGTACAAAGCTTAGCATAAGACCTAACACCTAGGCCAGGTGTGGTGGCTAATGCCTGTAATCCCTGCACTTTGGGAGGCCAAGGCAGGTGAATCAGAAGGTCAGGTGTTCAAGAGCAGCCTGGCCAACAGGGTGAACCCCCGTCTCTACTAAAAATACAAAAATTAGCTGGGCGTGGTGGCAAGCACTAGTAAATCCAGCTACTCGGGAGGCTGAGGCAGAGAATTGCTTGAACCCGGGAGGCAGAGGCTGCAGTGAGCCGAGATCACACCACTGCACTCCAGTCTGGGTGACAGAGCAAGACTCTGTCTCAAGGTGGGAAAAAAAAAAGACCTAACACCTAGTAAACATTCAATAAAGTTAACGCTTGCTATCATTTGTCCATGGACTGAGGTTTAAAAAAAAAAAAAGAGAATGCCTTCTTGCCACACTGGGATAATTCTGGAGATATAAGCAATACAGCGTGGTATCCTTCCTCAAGAAAACAGTCTAGTTTTCTAATTGTTTTAAAATAGTGGTTTGGAATAAAGTGTTGTTTATGACACAAATGTTTCAACGTGGACATTATTTATGTAGCATACAATAGGACACAAGTTTTAATAGGCCACTTGTAAAGTCCACATCAGCAATATTGTAATCAATAGAAATGCTATCAAATTACAGAGAAGCAGTGCCCCCAACGAGGCCGATAGGTAACCCATTTAATATATGTTAATCAACTAAGAAACTAAGCTACTTTTTACTTTCACAATTTGATAAATGTGAAGCGCTCAGAGATGGTGCTGAAATAATGAAAGCATTTTAATAAAACCTTGAAGGCAAAAGGTCAAAGTCAACTGTCTGACTTTTCAGACAGAGGAGAAACCCAACTGGATTTTACTTTCTCTCTTTAGTTCCAGAAGATAGCTGAGTGTTCCATGTCAGCTAAGAAGTTAGACAAAGGAAGAATTTTCTGATAGTCAAATTCCAGAAAGCAAAGGTTAGGAAGTCATAGATGACACAAATGCCTCCTTTGAAAATATAAAAATGTAGCAAGTATTTAAAAAGAGCTTATGATAATGGAATGGAAATGAGTCAGAAAATATGCAAATTGAATTCACTTGAAATATATATGTCTTTAAAAATTAGTGATAAATTGCTTTGTCAAATGCTTTTTGTGTGTGATTTACCACCCGCACACCCCCCCTGCCATATTTAAATTCCTGTTCAAGATGCTTTTCTTAACCTCAAATGGGTTTTTAGGAGACTGGAAAGGTCAAAGAGGAGGCACTCTTTAATACATGAGGAGTGACAGAGTTTTTAGTTCTGTATAAAAGGAAAAAGAAAAATGAGGGTATCAGTAGAGGTAAAGCAATACAGTATCACAAGAATTTAGTAAGTTAGACAGAGAGAAATAAAGTACTTACATACCATCATAAGCCTAACATCAGATGTTACCCAAGAACAGAGAGTATTCCCTACCCAATGCACTATTCTTAGTAATTAATATAGGGTTTAGCACATTGTTCATTCAGAAAATACTTCTTGAATAAGTAAGTGTGCACTTTCCTAAAATCATAATGCACATCTTCACATTAGGTTTTTCTTAGAACCTTAACTATTCCAAGTTACCAGGGGATGACAGTGCATTTTGAATTGAGACGTTGTTCTCAACCTTTAAATTAATACCTATAATATCTGATCATTTCTAGGAAGAGCTGCAACCAGGCTCTCCAGTGGATTAGGGAAACAAAGGTGCAAGGAAAGGTGGTAGAACTAAGGTTAAGACTAATAATGGTTAGAAAGAAGCTGAGAAAGTCAAAGTTAAAAGTTAAGCTGCCACAAACTAGAGAAAACACAAAATCCCAGCTGAAAGAAAGCAGAGAATGAAAAATCAAGCACCCAGCCAGAGATGAGAAAGGGCTCCAAAGTTGAAAGTGAAGGGGACTTTTAGTGAATGAAAGCAAGGTGTCCAGTCAAGCAAACAGCTGCAGACTCATGGTTTCTGTAACATAGCAACCTTGAACTTGGCTAAGACCTGATTCAGACAGGAAGCTGTTTATGAGATTCCTGCTGCAGCAGGCATCCATGACGACTAAACGAAGAAACAATACAGAGCCCAGGGCCTCAAAGTCTGCTGAAATAATGGCAACTCCCTTCACTGGGCTGCTTTTGACCCAGAACATTCAAAGCTATTGTAGAACCACAATCAGCAGATCCTAACATGCTTCTTGCAAACTGATGCACATTTTTTAAACGATCTGTAAATCCCCTACCACTTATCTTAATTCAAAATGACTGATACAAAACTTCCCAGAGTCTCTTTCATCTTTTCTCTCTCACTTATTTCTTTCTCTGCACAATGAATTTTGGAATAAATGAAATGCATTTTTCTCTGCATAATTTCTCTCTGTTTAACAGTCACCACACATCTTTGAATTTTGTCGCTGTACTTTCAGAGGTCTCTGCATACCATGGGTTCACAATGTCAGTCACAAGAAAAATTTATCAGTGTATTTCTTCACTCTTTTATGAACCAATTTGCTGAAATAATTTCTTTTTTTTAGTCATAGTGTACAGTAGATGCTCAAAGGATGTAAAACAAGAAGTCTCTTTAGGCAGTCAAACCAATTACTTGTCCTATCTAAGGCTTATTTTCTTTTACCACATGTTGTAATTGCAATTTGGAGGAAATTCATGTACAGTTTAGCCCAGAATTTCTTCAGAAAAATTATAATTCATTGCACCTTATTCCATATGTAGTTAGAAAGTTCTTATGATCACAGGAAATTTGACTTCCTGTTATCATCTTTGATACTAGTTCCACTTTCTATAAGTAACATGTTTTATGTATGCAAATATTTCAAGGATGTGAAGATCTTTACACAGTCAGATAAATACATATCCCCAATCTTGCATCATTACTTCTCTGTGTTATAAATCCCTGCTTTTCTTATGTAATGATTTCTGTATCTGGCAACATTTCTGATTATTCTCTTTGAGTATACCTTAATTTGTTAGCATCCTTCTGAAAACATGCTGCCCAGAAATGAATTAAATATCCCAGACCAGATCTGAAGTGTGCAGGAAATTTGATGCACTTTCTTCAAGATACCATCAATGACACAATCTATGATTGCATTAATTCTTTTGACTGTGCATTGCACTGTTGACTCATAGAGTTTCAATCAAGCCAAATCTTAAGATTTTTTTTCTTTTCTTTTTTTTCAAGATGTGCTTCTTTGTTGCTAAACTTGCCCTAGTCTATTGACTTGAGCAAAAGGATGAATGAATACCTATGTAAAAAATATACAAATATTTGAAAATTATATATGTCTTTCTTATCAATAGCAGCTTAGCTAGTAGATGAAATTCAAGCAGAAGTAAAATTGAGGGAGATCATTTTTGTAATTAATGCTGATTTTTAGAAAAGATAAGTCTAGGCTAATATTGAGTTTCAAGTTCATTAAAGAAATTACCTGGTTCACATTTATTTGTTGTATACATAGTGGCTCTGACTTTTAATTATACTTGGTCTCATTTAGATAATTATTTTAGACAAATCACTATGCTCAACTTGTAAGGTAATATTATTCAGGCCATAAAGATCTTTACAAGCTAAATTCCCCATTTGCTGAATGACTTTAAGAATTTTTAAACACCAATGGGAATCCATAAGTCATTAGATATTTGGTTGTTAGTCCTGAGTACTTTATTAAGTTTGAATCAAATTGGTATAAAACAAGTGGTTTAAAGTAATTTAAATTTTCTGCTAGGCTTTTGCTTGAAAACAGATTGCTTGTTTCACTTCAAAAAATCATTTTTTCATGTTGAACTTTGAAGTAAAAGTCTTAATAAATGATGCTTAGGAAATCAGTACCTTCTATGGTTATTTTATGTCATATTACTTTTTGTACTTTAATTCAAAGTAAGATTGAGTAGTTAAGATGTGGTCTACTTTATTGCTTGTATGTTAAATGACTTATATCTAAATTCAAATGACTAAAATACTAAATGCAAGACTCACTTCTGTAATTAGTTAAGATAAAACTATAAGTCCTGAACATGAGGAGAGTTGATATTTCCCTTTCTACATTTCATAGAATGCATATTTGGGTCCAGAGACTGAAAAACAGACATACAGAGATGAGAAAGCATGAGACGAGTTCTCATAATTGAATATTATAACCCTCTCTATATTGTTAACATCTTCATGAATAAAGATAAGATTCAAAATAATTCCTTTTGTTGAACTGGATAGCAGATATATGGAAAACCCGCCATGTCTCTCTTTTCCCAAGCAGTAGAGAGATGCAACTCACCTCTATGATCTGAAGAATAATAATTGTGTACATTTTCAACAGAAGCCACCACTCCATTCAAGCTGTTAGTCATATGGAGATGACCAATGGGATGGATCCTCAGAGGCACATTCCTACAATGGCTACAAGAAGCATTTTGGAATGATATCATTGTAGAAACACGTGCTAATAAATACATGGCATCCTTATATATAAGTCAGTACACTGATATCTACCCATGCAGATAATTATACACCTCTAAGTTTAATTTGACAAAATAGGTCTATTGTGTGAGAACAAGCCATACGAAATCTGCCTGAGAGTTACAAGTATCAGGGAAGGCCTAGTGCTACATAATGAATCACTGTTGTTGAATAAAATAGCACAAAACAGCTATTATTTCCTAGATGAAGGTGAAGCTATTCTGGCTCTTTGGGTGATTCTAAATAAATCTTTTGCAATGTCCTGGAACCAGATCAGCCAACAAGAGAAAGAACAGTTGTGAAGTTTCTAAGCTGTTTGACCACAGCCTAAGCTGAGGAGGGAAAATATACTCCTTGAAAGTCTTCTTCCTCACACTTTCCGCATTTACATACAGGTCTTGGAACCAGAGTATAACACTGCCCCTACTCCCCTTTTTTTCCCCCCTTATAAATGGAACAGAAGTGTTGTCCTTTTTACTGGGAAAGCTCTCCAAAATGTTCAAGTTTTCCCTTCATTCTATTGCATGTAATAGCTTCATCTGGTGCCAACCGGCAGAAGCAGTGTGATCTGAGGTTCTAACAGGAAAAAGTTGGTGTGCCAAGTGGTACCAAGTCTCAGGGACAGAAGAGTGCCGCAGTCAATGTTGAAACAGTAGTATTTGATGAATGGGCAAGGTATGTGAAGAATGTAACTGAGCCCAGCCACAGAGGCACATTTGTCTCTGGTGGAGTCCTTTGTAGTAGAAGACAAGGTAGATGCCAACTGTCCCTGGCTCAGGATTTGTATGGAAAGGTTTGAATGTTGCTGTCATTACCTTTTGTGGATCAGAGTATCTGGGAAGGGAGGAAAAGAAGTAGGTAGGAACTAATGCCCTTATTGGAACCTGCTAGTAAAAAAGAAAGAGAGAGAGAGTGACAGAGAAAGATGAAAGGAGAGGAGGGGAGGGGAGGGGAGGGGAGGGAAGGGAAGGGAAGCGAAGGGAAGACCAGGCAAATTAGGGCAACATTAGATTGGAAAATAACTATTGTTTGAAAATTAGAATTATCATGCCCACCTCAATTCAGAAACCCACCTCCCAGCCCACAGGTCACTGTAAGTCTCAGGAATGTATGAATGAGTGTGTGTGTTGCCAGCACCCCTCTGACATGTCATATTCTAGACCACACTGCCCATACAGTAGCTACTTACTGCATATGGATATAAAAATTTAAATTAATTGAAAGTAAGTACAATTTAAAATTCAGTTCCTCAGACACAGACCACACCCAAGTACTCAATGGCTACATGTGGCTATACTGACTGTATTGGAAACCCAGAAAACTTCCATCGGAATTGTCTATCAGACAATACTGTTGTAGAATATTCATGAGGCTTGTGGAATTTCTCAAAGGTATTTCACAAGTAGGTGGTACGGGAGAAGACATTCCAGTGTGGAACCACCTGAAACAGTGCTCTTCAGCTAGTATTCCTCAGAAATCCTGATGCTCCGTGAGAAAAATAAAAGATCAGTTTTAAAACACTGCATTCTCCATTCACCTCAAAGAAAATAGTAGTATGCATAGGAAAGTTTCTGTGGGTGCCATTGTAAAGAAACTTGCTTGCAATTTGAAGACATAACTTCTGATTACAAGAAATCCATTAACTTTCCGCAGAACTCAGGTTCCATGCAGTCCTTCTTAGAGGAATTTTACCACAGAAAGAGCTCAAGCCAAGTCTTCACAGTCACTGCCCACCTGTGGTCACAGCAGACAATTAGGACAGACCCAAACTAGAGTAAACGGACCAAGGTCTGCTTTGTTGGGACATGTGCCTCATGATTTTAGGAAAACAAAGTTGACAGGCATAAATTAGGGAAGCTCAGCAGTGAACTTGAATCAAGATGCTTCTCAAATGTTATTCCTGAGGAGACTGACCAGATATGCAGTGCTCTTTCTAGAACAAATTGCTGATTATCTACCTGATATGAAGACTATCAAATTATCTGTCCTGGCTTCATCTCCCACAGTCCTGCAGCACGGCATTCTCTTGTTGCATAGACTTTGTTGAGGCAAGCTTATCAACTGGGAATCCTAGTTGGATTTCTCTGTAGACACTGGTGCCAACATTCTTGATCTACTCAGCTGGCAGAGATTTAAAATTCTTAAGAAAGATAGAAACATAGTTTCTAAGCAAGCCATATGTTCTTATACTGTGGACCCAGCATCACTGTAGAGGGAGAGGGAAGGGGGAGAATGCCTTGAATCTCCTGCGGGAGTAATGGTTTGTTTCACTACATGGAGCTGAACCAGGATCCTTCCTACTCCCCGGGTTTCTTTCCCTTTCTTCCCTTTCCATTTCTTGTCTCTCCTCCTCTTCCTTTTCCTTGTCTTCCCTTCCCTTCACTTTTCCTTTCTCTTCTCTTCCTTTCTTTTCCTTTCCCGTTCTTTCCTTTCCATTTCTCTTCCCTTTTTCTTTCTTCTCTTCTTTTCTTCCTTTTCTTCTTCCAGCTCTGATGGAGGCATTGCATTCCAGGGACTATTATTATCCTTGCTATTCTCTTTTAAAGATGAGTCCATGAAGATAAATAGCTGCCTAATATCTGTCCTGTAAAAAACATCAGCAGTTCCTGTTAGAGTTTTACACCTGGAATATGTGCTGTACAATCTTAACAAAGAACTGTAAGATGAAATTAACTCTATACAGGGTTTTATACCTCTCTCTATGATGTCTCCCAACCTGAGAAATCGGTTCTTGCTTGAGAATCAACTGTAATTAGTGTTAACATTAAAAACAAAAAGTAAAAAAGAGGAAAAAAAAACTTTGCTCCTCGCCCTAATGCCACCAACATGAGGATTTCTGCTTAGAATAGTGTTCTTCAAGCCCTAAAAGCTTAATGAAGGTGTCAGAAGTGTTCACATTAATAATATTTTGAGCACTTTAAAATATAGGATGATGTCTTCAAAATTATTTTGTTTGAGATGGTGTCTTGCTCCATAACCCAGGCTGAATTGCAGTGGCGAGATCTCTACTCAACGCAATCTCTGGCTCCTGGGTTCAAGCAATTCTCCTGCCTCAGCCTCCTGAGTAGCTGGGATTATAGGTACACGCCACCACACCGAGCTAATTTTTGTATTCTTAGTAGAGATGGGGTTTAACTATGTTGGTCAGGCTGGTCTCGAACTCCTTACCTCATGACTTGCACACCTGGGCCTCCCAAAGTGCTGGGATTACAGGTGTGAACCACTGCACCTGGCCCTCATAAAGAATGTTTATAACAATACAGACCATGTGCATGTTACTGATTGCTACAAATCAGCCAAAACCCAAAAGGGGATGTTTGAAACACTCAGTATCTTCCAGGGGAAAGAATAAAAGTTTATTAAAAAAATATTCTAGGGGCAGATCCAAGATGACCAAATAGGAACAGCTCTGGAGTGCAGTTTCCAGCAAGAACAATGCAGAGGATGAGTGAACACAGCATTTCCAAATGAATTATTACTACCCACAGACCAGGAGATTCCCAGGCTGAAAAGCACCACGAGTTCCCAGCACGGCCAGAGCAGTGGGTCTCCGCACAAAAACTCACAGAAAACCGGGTGTCATTTCAACTGGTGCCTGGAATGCCTGGGATACAGAGCTGCCCATTCAACTGAAACAAACGGGGCTGAAACAGAGAGCCAGGTGATCTGGCTCAGTGGGTCCCACCTCCGCAAAGACCAGCAATCTGAAATGCTCTAGACTGAGGGTTTCACAGCAAGTGCAGCTGGACCTGGGATGGTACAGCTTTGTTGGGGGAAGGGCATCTACCATTACCGAGACATTCCACCATACTGAGGCAGTCCACCATTACAGAGGCAGTCCCCCATTACAGAGGCAGTTTGCCATTACTGAGGCAGACTGCCATTACCGAGGCAGTTCTAACTGTACCTCTATAAACAAAACCACAAGGAAATTCACACAGCAGCTGGGCAGAGCCCATGGCAGCTCAGCAACACCTCTGCTGGCAGACTGTGACTAGACTACCTCCTCGCTGGGCAGGGCAGCTCTGAAAAAAGGCAGCAGCATGTCAGGAACTTATAAATAAAGCCCTACTTTCCCAGGACAGAGCACTTGGGAAAAAACGGTGGTTATGAGTTCTGATGCAGCTGACTTAAACGTACCTGCCCAGCAGCTCTGAACAGAACAATGGACCTCACAGCTCAGTACTTGCGCTCCTGTAAGGGGCAGACTGTCTCTTCAAGCAGCTCCCTGATCCCCATATATCCAAAGAGTCATCACATAAAGGAGAGCTCAGGTTGACATCTGGCAGGTGTCCTTCTGGGACGAAGATTACAGAAGAAGAAACCGGTAGCAACCCTTACTGTTCTTCAGCTGTCGCAGGTGATCCCTAGGCAAGCAGGGTCTGCTGTGGACCTCTAGTAGTCCTACATGAGAGGGATCTGACTGTTAGAAGGAAAACTAAAAAACAGAAAGAAATGACTTCATCATCAACAAAAAGGACACCCACTCAGAGATCCCATCCAAAAGTCACCAACTACAAAGACCACAGATAAATAAATCCACAAAGATGGGAAGAAACCAGTGCAAAAAGGATGAAAACCCCCAAAATCAGATTGCCTCTCCTCCAAGAGATCACAACTCATCACCAGCAAAGGAGCAAAGCTGGATGCAGAATGAGTCTGATGAATTGACAGAAACAGGCTTCAGAAGGTGGATAATAACAAACTTCTCTGAGCAAAAAGAACATGTTCAAACCCAATGCAAAGAAACTAAGAACCTTGAAAAAAGGTTTGATGAAATGCTAATGAGAATAAGCAGCTTAGAGAGGAATATAAATGACTTAACAGAGCTAAAAAACACAACATGAGAACTTCATGAAGCATACACAAGTTTCAATAGCCGAATCAACCAAGTAGAAGAAAGGATATCATAAATGAAGATCAACACAATGAAATAAAATGAGAAAGCAAGATTAAAGAGAAAAGAGTGAAAAGAAATGAACAAAGCCTTCAAGAAATACGGGATTATGTAAAAAGACCTATTCTACGTTTGATAGGTGTACCTGAATGTGACAGGGAAAATGAATCCAAGCTGGAAAACACTCTTCAGGATATTATCCAGGAGAACTTCCCCAACCTAGCAAGCAGGCCAATATTCAAGTCCAGGTAATGCAGAGAACAACACAAAGATATTCTTCAAGAAGAGCAACCCAAAGGCACATAATCATCAGATTCACCAGGGTTGAAATGAAGGGAAAAATGCTAAGGGCAGCCAGAGAGAAAGGTTAGGTTACCCACAAAGGGAAGCCCATCAGACCCAGAGTGGATCTCTTGGCAGAAACCCTACAAGCCAGAAGCGAGTGGGGGCCAATATTCAACATCCTTAAAGAAAAGAACTTTCAACCTAGAATTTCATACCCAGTCAAACTAAGCTTCATAAGCAAAGGAGAAATAAAATCCTTTATGAACAAGCAATTGCTGAGAGATATCGTCACCACCAGAACTGCTTTACAAGAGCTCCTGAAAGAAGCACTAAACATGGAAAGGAACAACCAGTACCAGCCACTCCAAAAACATACCAAATAGTAAAAAGCATCAAAACAATGAAGAAATTGTGTCAACTAATGGGCAAAACAACCAGCTAGCATCAAAATAGCAGGATCAAATTCACACATAACAATACTAACCTTAAATGTAAATGGGCTAAATGCCCCAATCAAAAGACACAGACTGGCAAATTGGATAAAAAGTCAAAACCATCAGTGTGCTATATCCAGGAAACCCATCTCATATGTAAGGACACACATAGCTGAAAATAAAGGGATGGAGGAAGATTTACCAAGCAAATGGAGAGCAAAAAAAAGCAGGAGTTGTGATCCTAGTCTCTGATAAAATAGACTTTAAACCAACAAAGATCAAAAGAGACAAAGAAGGGAATTACGTAATGGTAAAAGGATCAATGCAACAAGAAGAGCTAACGATCCTAAATATATATGCACCCAATACAGGAGCACCCAGATACATAAAGCAAGTTCTTAACAATCTACAAAGAGACTTAGACTCCCACACAATAATAGTGGGAGACTTTAACACTCTACTGTCAGTATTAGACAGATCAATGAGACAGAAAATTAACAAGAATATCCAGGACTTGAACTCAGATCTGGACCAAGCAAACCTAATAGACATCTACAGAACTCTCTACCCCAAATCCACAGAATATACATTCTTCTCAGCACCACATCACACCTACTCTAAAATTGACCACATAATTGGAAGTAAATCACTCCTCAGCAAATGCGAAAGAACAGAAATCATAACAAACAGTCTCTCAGACCACAGTGCAATCAAATTAGACCTCAGGATTAAGAAACTAACTCAGAACCACACAACTTCATGGAAACTGAACAACTGGCTCTTGAATGTTGACTGGGTAAGCAATGAAATGAAGGCAGAAATAAACGTGTTCTTCGAAACCAATGAGAATGAAGACACAATGTACCAGAATCTCTGGGACACATTTAAAGCAGTGTCTAGAGGAAAATTTATAGTAATAAATATCCACATGAGAAGCAAGGAAAGATCTAAAATCGACACTTTGTCATCAAAATTGAAAGAGCTAGAGGAGCAAGATCAAAAAAACTCAAAATCTAGCAGAAGACAAGAAATAACAAAGATCAGAGCAGAACTGAAGGAGATAGAGACACACAAAAAAAAAAAATCCCTGCAAAAAATCAATAAATCCAGGAGCTTGTTTTTTGAAAAGATCAACAAAATAGACCACTAGCCAGCTTAATAAAAGAGAAAAGAGAGAAGAATAAAATAGATGCAATAAAAAACGATAAAGGGGATATCACCACCGATTCCACAGATATATAAACCACCATCAGAGATAACTACAAAGAACTCTATGCACATAAACCAGTAAACCTGGAAGAAATGGATAAATTCCTGGACACTTGCACCTTCCCAAGCCTAAACCAGGAAGAAGTGGAACCCCAAATAGACCAATAACAAGAGCTGAAGTTGAGGCAGCAATTAATAGCCTACCAATCAAAAAAAGCCCAGATCCAGATGGGTTCACAGCCGAATTCTACCAGACATACAAAGAGGAGCTGGTACCACTCCTTCTGAAACTATTTCAAACAATACAAAAAGAAGGAATCCTTGCCAAATCATTTATGAGACCAACATCATCCTGATACCAAAACCCAGCAGAGACTCAACAAGAAAAGAAAACTTCAGGCCAATATCCATGATGAACATAGATGCAAAAATATTCAATAAAATACTGGCAAACTGATTGCAACAGCACATCAAAAAGCTTAACCATCATGATCAAGTAGGCTTCATCCCAGGGATATAAGACTGGTTCAACATACACAAGTCTATAAACATAATCCACCACATAAACAGAACCAAAGACAAAAAACCACCTGATTATCTCAATAGATGCAGATAAGGCCTTCGACAAAATTCCACAACCCTTTATGCTAAAAACTCTCAATAAACTAGGTATTGATGGAACCTATCTCAAAATAATAAATGCTATTTATGAAAACCCACAGCCAATATCATACCGAATGGACAAAAACTGGAAGTATTTCCTTTGAAATCTGGCACTAGAGAAGGATGCCCTCTCTCACCACTCCTATTCAATACAGTATTGGAAGTTCTAGCCAGAGCAATCAGGCAAGGAAAGGAAACAAAGGGTATTCAATTAGGAAAGGAGGAAGTCAAATTGTCTCTATTTGCAGATGACATGATTGTGTACTTAGAAGACCACATTGTCTCAACTCAAAATCTCCTGAAACTGATAAGCAACTTCAGCAAAGTCTCAGGATACAAAATCAATGTGCAGAAATCACAAGCATTCCTATACACCAATAACAGACTTAAAGAAAGCCAAATCAATAACAAACTGCCATTCACAATTGCTACAAAGAGAATAAAATACCTAGAACTACAACTAACAAAGGATGTAAAGGACCTCTTCAAGGAGAACTACAAACCACTGCTCAAGGAAATAAGAGAGGAAACAAACAGATGGAAAAACATTCAATGCTCATGTTCAGGAAGAATCAACATTGAGAAAATGGCCATACTGTCCAAAGTAATTTATAGATTCAATGCTATCCTCATCAAGCTACCTATGACCCTCTTCATAGAACTGGAAAAAAAACCACCTTAAACTTCATATGGAACCAAAAGAGAGCCCACATATCCAAAACAATTCTAAGCAAAAAGAACAAAGCTGGAGGCATCAGGCTACCTGACTTCAAACTATAATACAAGGCTACAGTAATCAAAACAGCATGGTACTGGTACCAAAACAGAGATATAGACCAATGAAAAAGAACAGAGGCCTCAGAGGCAATGCCACACATCTATAGCAATTTGATCTTTGACAAACCTGACAAAAACAAGTAATGGGGAAAGGATTCCCTGTTTAATAAATGGTGTTGGGAAAACTTGCTAGCCATGTGCAGAAAGCAGAAACTGGACCCCTTTCTGACACCTTACACTAAAATTAACTCCAGATAGATTAAAGACTTAAACATGAGGCCTAACACCATAAAAACCCTAGAAGAAAACCTAGGCAAAACCATTCAGGACATAGGCATAGGCAAGGACTTCATGACTAAAACACTAAAAGCATTGGCAACAAAAGCCAAAATAGACAAATGGGATCTAATTAAACTCCAGAGCTTCTG
>CAUYLG010044831.1:0-40386 GCA_963573385.1 Cacajao melanocephalus
TACATGTGCAGAATATGCAGGTTTGTTACATAGGTATACATATGCCATGGTGGTTTGCTGTATCCATCACCGTGTCATCTACATTAGGTATTTCTCCTAATGCTATCCTTCCCCTTTCCCCCTACCCCTGCTATCTTCCCCTAGCCTCCCACCTCCTGACAGGTCCCCAGTGTGCAATTGTGTTCTCATTATAATATATGTCTCCTTCTCTTGACTATAGTTTTACATTTACATCCATCTTCTCTGTTAGACTATAAGCTACGTACAGTCAAGAGGCACAACTAATTCAGGTTTATATCTTTCAAACCATGAAATGCCATACTCTGCAAATTTTGCAGAGTGAGCAAATGACTAAATGAAATAATGAAACATTTCAATCCTTAGCTACATCTGAGTAGGTTTTCTATGTAACATGTTACAAATGGATGCCTCTTTTCCATTGAAATTAGGAAATGTTTCTCTTTTCTCTACTCTAGTAAATCATGGCAATTTTAGCCAACAGATTTATCCTAGAACCAGATAAAACCTCTGTTAGGAATCCAGAAATCTCATAGCCCAGGGCAGAAAGACAAAACTGCTTCTGACAGCTGGCAATATCCTGAGTGCACAGGCAGCCCATCCTACCAACAATGGAAATTATGACTGATACTGCTTTAACACTGGACTCGGAAGTTCTGCTTGACTTGTCATTCCTCTGCCTCAAAACTGCTAATGGCTCCCTCTGGGTAGCCTGTTCTACATTCAGACAGTTTCAGATGTTAAAATCTTCTTTTTGCAGAGCAGAAATCTGCCTTCCTAAGGTTCCCCACATTGGTCTTTGTTCTGCTTCCAGAAAACTGTCAAGTAAGTGGTCCTTCTTCCACGTGACAGTCTTCAAATATCTGCAGACATTTCTCATTTCTCCTTCAAATCCTTTCCTCGTTAAACTAAAGATTTTGTTTCTAAAACTGTTTTGGAGGATGTTGCCAAACCACATCATCTCCCTTCAATTCCTCTAAAGGTGATGATTTGGAATTCACTTTAGAATCAACTTGTGGTCAATTTCATTATGTTATAGTCTGCTCATTACACTAGTTCTTTATATCACAAAGGAAGTAGATTACTTTCAACTGTTTAGTATATACTTTCTGACATAACCTCAGTTAAATTAGACTTCCCTGCTTATGTCCTCTTCACATACAGGCATATATCCCAATTGTAATTAAGTAATTCTCTCTGTAATCTTTTTATTTTTGTCTACTTAGCTGCTATATTGTAAGGCCTCAGAAGGCAGGAAATATGGCTTGTTCATAACTATGTTGTGAAACTACCACAGAAGCCACTACAATGCTTGGAACCTACTAGGCACTCAATATATATATATATATACTAAAGAGATACTGAATGCATATTTATTAAGTGACTATTGAGAAATACCTGAACACTGAATACTACCTTTTCAGCTCTATTTACATTTATGAATGTAAAAAGCATTTTATCTATAATTTATCTCAGATGTTCACGAAAGTATTGAAGTAGTAGGGTTGAGAAAAATAATTCTGGATCAGGCTTGCAATCAGCTTACAATCATTTAGAAAATCACTATTGCATTGATCACTATAAATGAGATATAATCATTTAATTATTCAGTCACATTAACAGTCAGCCATATGGCTGCCTTGTATCTTGTAAAGGGTATCTTAGCATCATCTCCATTACTATATCACTTGCTAGAAGCGAAAGGAGGATGTCACATCACTTAAATTTCCATCCTACTCACACACAATTTAATATTCCTGCCAAGGCACAAACAGGAACCAGACAATTAGATGGAAATAATCTATTACAAAATAATAGATGATACTTGTTTCTTTCATCGTAGTTTCTATTTTGATGAATCTGAGAGATGCCCACATTATTTCATCACATGTATCTCCATACTTAAGATCCCACTTTATAAAGTAAATTTAATGTACTGGCATAACGCATGTAATTGTTTTGCCTTCAATGTCAGGTCATGAAACTGTATAAGGCAGATGTGAGGTGTCAAGGTCCAGTCTTATATACTGGGGGTAGAAAAAACAATTTCATGTGTATTCTTCAGGCCATGTCAGACGACACCAGCCCTAAACCATCTTTTTTACATTTAACAAGAAAAACATGAACATACTACATTTATTCTATGTCTATGTTTGTTGAGCTCTTACTATGTGCCAGGTATAGTGTGAACTCTAGGGATAAATGACAACTTAGGTAAAAAGGGGAACCCTGGAGTGTGTAAGTATACTTACTGGAGTGTAAAAAGTATTCTTGGGGTGAGTTTTGGGTTGGGGAGGCAGAGAAGGCATCCAGAGAAAGTTATATCTAAGCTGGTTCTTAAAGAATAAACAGGAATTAACTAGATAAAATGGGACAGATGAGTCTTCCAGAGATAAATTATGTCATGTAGTAACATCTGCATGTGAGAGAAAAGTTTGATATTCCTGGAGAGTGAACAGAAAGAAAAGGGGAGCGGGGTAGGGGATAAAGATTGGGTTACAGAAGCAAGCAGGGAACAGCTTTTGAATGGCCTGGTACGATATATCGAGGAATTTAAACTTTATCTTAAAAGAAATGGAGAGCCATTGCAAGATTTTAAGCTACAGAGTGACATGGTTTAATTTGTATATAAGGGTATTACTCTGCTCTCAGTGTGGAGAATATATATATATATATATATATATATATATATATATATATATATGATATGAGTAAAATCATGGTGACAAGTAAAGAGAATGCTTCAGTAACCTATGGGAGGGCAGATGATGGCCTGAAACTGTGGTTGTGGATATGGGACTAGAAAAAAGAAGACAGATTAACTAAAAGTTTATAAAGTTAGAATTCACAGGCCATGAGATTTGACTGAAAATATTCGTTTAATACTAAATATAGAAGAACATTCTGTCAGTACTATAATATGTTCCAATGACATAGAAGCAGGGAAACAACAGACATTTGTTCCAAGTGGGGATAGCAGGAGTAGTGGAAGGAAACAAAAGTTATTTGAGTTTGCTCTTTAAGAATGCATATGATTTTCAAAGGGTAGAGCTTAGCACTCAAATTAATAGAAACAATGAAGAAAGGCACAGAGATAAACAGTTTCATTACCTATTCAGAAACTAACTGGAACACTTGATTTTGGAAATGATTGTTTTGTATTTTCCAATCAATGCGCAATGTTGGATTTTGGACTCTATAAGTGTTTTCTAACTCTGGCATATATATATACACACACACACACACACACACACACACATACATATATATACATATATACACATATATACAAATATATATATATATATACACATTTCAGTTTTCTATTTCCCAGCATTTAAGAAAATTAAATAAAGTCTTGATTTCACTAACATATAAAAAATCATCACAAACTTGACAGGAAAGAGTAAGATATTTTGTGTGAATCAGAACAACAAAGAAATTGGCAACACAGATCATCATGTTAGAAATCATTGGTAATGCCACCAGTACACACACACGCACTCCCATAGATTATTGGACCCTTTGCACTGGGCTAGCTTAATGGTTTATCTCCTGCAAAAATTATTACCTGAAAGTTAATGATACGTCATATGTTAAGTCTTATTTTGCCTATGTGAGAGGTAGGTCCATATGAACTGCAAACCTTCTAACTATGCCAAACAGTTTTCCAAGGAACTTGTGATTCACCAAAAAAATTCTATAGAAATATAAAATGGAATTCCCAGTGAAAATGTTAAAAGTTGAATTCAGTCATTGCTATGGTTTGAATGATGGTGTCCTCTTCAAAATTCATGTGGAAACTTAATCTCCAATGCAGCAGTGTTAAGGAGTGTGACCTGTGGAAGCTGATTAAGTCATGAGGGCTATGTATCATGAATGGGAATAGCACCTTTATCAAAGGTTTCAAGGTGGATGAGAGCACTCGCTTGCTCTCTGCTCTTCCGCCAAGTGAGGACGTAGCAAAGAGGCCTATAGCAGACACACAACCTGTCAAAAACTTGCTCTTAGACTTCTAAGTCTCTGAGCCCACAAGAAATATATTTCTATTGTTTACAAAACTGATCATTTTGTGATATTCTGAACCACAAATGGACTATGACAATAGTTTTTTAGTAACAGTTCTGAGTGATGAAACATGGTGTCTGACAGCATTCTCAGTTTGATCCACTAGTGATTGTGCTATCAGGGCTTAAAATGTAAAAATACTACTGGAAACACAATGCTTAGAACATAAAAAAAACCTTTCAGAAACTGTGGAGCTAGAAGAGACCTTATGAAATTTCACAGTGAGATCCAGGGTCACCTGTAGTATGTATTACAATGCAAATTCCTCAGCCTTTCTCAGAAAAACAACTTCTCTCAGGGAGGGTTCTAAGAATCCGAATTTGTAATACACACACTCATGCTCTCTAAATTTGAAAACTACTGATTTAATTAACCGGAACATTTAATTCATAAATGATCTCCCAATTCACTCCACTTCCATGACTGAGAATCCAAACTATTCCTGTTCATGGGGTATGCTATATGTCAAGTTCCAGTGACTACTGCGTTTTTAATTTTTCAATCTCCCTTTTAGAATGAACCTTTTATACTGATGTCCTGTTCCTTTTATGTCATCATATGATGCATATCCTAAGGCAGACAATTTGGTTTTTAGTGTTAGGGAGAAAGGGTAGAGAACGCACCCCATCTTCATTTATGTTCAAAAAAAGAAGAGTCATTAGGAAACAAAATGGAGAGCTGTGTTTTCTGACATTTTTTTGAACACAGCAGAAAGGGGTGTGACTTATGTCTGAGACATCAAAATGGTAAGTGACTGGCTGGCTTTAACGATGGAGTAAAATGGAAATGTTTCTGTATTGGAATCAGCCTGTGATCTTGAGTTGCTCAGGATAAAGAATGTGTGAGTGTTTCCACTGGGTTAGATGTTGGCTACACAAAGAAGAGTTACCATGAATGTCTTAAATAGAGATAAGGTCTCTCAAAGATGGAGCACAAATAACCAGGAGACAAAAAAATGCTTCTAAGAAACCAACAAGAGTGTACTACCACCTGCAAATAAGAGATCCACAGAGATTGCAGTAGAGAGGGGTTTCTTAAAAAACAATAAAAACACTTCCCACAGAGAAAGGATTGGCATCAAACCACTGCCAAAACTAGAAACTGTGATGCCATCACATAAAACAAATAGTGAACTAAAATATGCCCTATCCCTTCACTTGACTCTACTCTTAAAGGATCAGAAATCAATGTTTCTGCTACTATTTAAATCCCCTGGGAAAGTCATGTTGAAACTTAATCCCCAATGTAACAGTATTAAGAAGTAGGAACTTGGCCGGGTACAATGGCTCACACCTGTAATCTCAACACTTTGGGAGGTCGAGGCGGGTGGATCACGAGATCAGGAGTTTGAGACCAGCCTGACCAACATGGTGAAACCCTGTCTCTACTAAAAAATACAAAAATTAGCTGGGCATGGTGACATGTGCCTGTAATCCCAGCTACTCAGGAGGTTGAAGCAAGACAATCGTTTGAATCTGGAAGGCAGAGGTTGCAGTGAGCTGAGATCACAAAACTGCACTCCAGCCTGGTCAACAGAGTGAGACTCTGTCTCAAAAACAAAACCAACAAAAAAATCCAGTAGGAACTTTATGAGGTGATGGGGTCATGAGGGCTCTGCCTTCATACATGGATTAATTCCTATGTGGATTAGTGGGTTAATTAGTTATCCAGAGAACAGGTTAATCATCATAAGATTGGGTCTGTTATAAAAGCCAGGTTGGCTGTCTCTCAGGAGCCCCTTTGTCGTGTGATGCCCTGTATCACCTTAAGCCTCTGCAGAGTTCCCACAAGAAGGCACTCATTAGATATAGCTTCTTGAACTTGAACTTCCTAGTCTCCAGAATTGTACGAAATAATTTTTTTAATCTGTAAATTTCCAAGTATCAGGTATTGTTTTAGAAAGTGAAAATAAAAAAGACAGTTTGTAAAGTTGTGGAGGAAGAGAAAAAGGACACATCTTGTTCTTAACTGGCTATCCTAATATGGTCCAGGATGAGAAGGATTTAATATTTTTGTCATTACCCTAAAGCGGACATATTAGCTCTTGGCCAACAAACTTGGAGGAGCCATAAAGGTGATCATGGAACTTGCCCTAAATTTTATCCAGGGACAAGGAAAGAACTAGTCACTTGACATGAATTTATACATGTCACAGACAAAAATAATGTTGCCTTTACTGCACCTCCTATAAGTCATGCTTGTTCAATATCATCAATTTCAGTGACTATGTAATTATTCACTATATATTTATGTAATATAATTTATTCAGCCAGTGCCCTATAAAAATACATTTATTTCCTTTTTTTCTATTTAAACTATGTAACTATGAGCATTCTTGTGCTTACATTACAAAGTTCATATCCTTATTAATGATTATGAATGTTTTCCTTTCATCCATCAGATAAAGTGGGATGGTACTCTTGATGCCCTAGTGTTCCATGCATATAAGATTTTTCCATAAATGCTAACATCTTTATTCTATCAAATACATTGGTGGATATTGATGATGTTATTTTAAAAAGTGATCATGAAATTGTCTAGCCACATCAAGGTTATGGGGAAGGGGTCAGATACAGGAGAAGAGAAGAAGGACACAAGTAATTGGACCAATAAAATAGAATAAATTAACATTAAAGAGTAAACCAGGAATCATTTTCCCTCTAAAATGAGGAGGGGAAAAATCTCTTTTCAATAACCTACAGCTTAATACCTATCCAATACAAAATAAATATTTGAAGCATAATTTGAGTGTATATTTCTGTCAAGCTTCAGTAAAAGGATCTTGAAAAACATCTCTGGTAATACTCCCAAGAGCTTCACACAGTATTCTCTTCTAGCCACAAAATCACTTTCTATAAACTCTAACAGTTTGAAGACACTTAATAAAAGAGAGAACCATGTTAAGTCAGGAAATAGTGAATGGATTATTGATGATTTATTGCCTTCTTTTTTCCCTTCTTATTTAACTTTTACATCTGCTATCAAGTGTCACCTAATAATTCAGACCATTATACACATACTTAACTTCCTAAGGGAGCTCAGTACATGCTTCTGGGGGAACATAGCAGAGGTGTACAGTGCCTTTTAATTATAATATTTCAAAAATACATCAAGTTAATTGTAAACTTCTTTTAAATTCTAGAAGTCTAGAGAGTATGTATGAAATTAAAATTTCAATATTCCTTAGAATCCCTTATTTAAAAAGAAAATAATACCTTTTCAAAAGCTGCACAATGTAAAAAAGAAACACCATAAAATGTAACTTGAGATACTCAACTTTTAGACAAAATTAGCAAACATGTGGTACTAAATAAATATTCATGATTATAATGTAAGACTTTTCATAGGAATCAAAAAATTTTTTTCAAATGTTAATCAAAGTTCATAAAGTCTCTAAAGAATGGTATCTATAGTCATCCACTTGAAAAGAGATATTTATTTGAAAATGAGATCACATTGACTAAAATGACATATATATATATTTATATTGTGCTAAATATGTGCAACATCTTGGAATTGTTTATTCACTCATTCATTTATTCAGTTACTTAGTTATATTCACTCAGCCTTAACGTTTACAAAATCCTTATAAGATAGGTACCTACTATTAACATCTTTATTGTATTGATGAAGAAAATGAGACACTAAGAAATTAAGTCAGTACAAGATCACAGATAGAGCAGTGGAGCTGAAATGTGAACCTAGACTCTCTCAGTAAATATTCTTAAGTTCCTTGCTATACTGTTTGGTTTCCACATTTTTTTCCTAATAAAGAGAGAAAAATATTTCTATGACAAAATTGGCTTTATCTTGTTGCTATGGAGATAGAAAAAAACCGTGAGTTTATAGGTTAATTTAACACATCAAACAAAATTATCCTATGGACACATTGCCTGAAAAGAAATTCTGTGTGCCTTGCTTCTAAACATTGAATTTTGCATATCAAAGACAAGAACACTTCTAGGTTTGCCTTGAGTATTTGGCTTTTCTCAGACATTTCACAGCTTTAAATAAAATATTGGTTGGCTGCTTGTTTGTTATTTTCATCTCTTATTCCTTCCTGTCTCCATTGTAAAAAAAAAAAAAAAAAAGAAAAGAAATACCATCTCCTGCCTGCCAGGACCACTGCTATCAGAAAGCCCGAAGAGAACAAGTGCTGGTGAGGGTGTGGGGAACCTGGAGCCCTCACGCACTGTTGGGGGATGCAAAGTGCCACAGCTGTTACAGAAAACTGGAAAAACAGTCACTGTATGATCCAGCAGTTCCACTTATGTGTCTTGATTCAAAAGAATTGAAATAGGGATTTTGAAGAGAGACTCTGTACTCCAGTGTTCCTTCCAGCACTATTCACAACACCCAAGTGAACAGATAAAGAAAATGAGGTGTATATGTGCAGTAGGGTGCTGTGCAGCCTTAGGGAGGGAAATCCTGCCGTGTGTGACAGAATGTGGGTGACCATGAAAGAGATTATGCAAAGTGAAATAAGCCAGACACAGAAAGAAACGGCATGGTTCTATTGAAATGCAACATCCAGCACAGTCAGACTCACAGAAGTAAAGGGTGGGGAATGGTGGTCGTCAGGGGCCTGGGGGAGAGGGAAATGGGGAGCTGTTTAATCAGTGGGATGAAGTGTCATTAAGCAGGATGAGAACGCTCTAGGGATATGCTGTACAATGTGGTACAGAGTCGGCAATGATGTCGGCTTAGAAATGTGTGAAGCTCATATTAAATGTTCTTACCACAATACAACAAAATAAGCACTTAGACCTTGGCCCTCATTTAAGGCATCCTCCGGAGGTGAGGCAGGGGCTCTTTCTTGCAAGTGGCACCACTGGCCTTGCCAGACCCTGACCTAAGCCCTTCCCTGCCTCCCCGTTTCCTTTTGGATGAATCCCAAAAAAACCTGGTCTCGTCTGGCTTCATGAACTTCCTGCCACCCGGTGCTAGTGCCCTGGCCTCTTGTTTAGGACTGATTGTCATTGGCCTTTACACAGGGCCACTGCGTGTGGCTCTTGGTGTGAGTGACACCCCTGGTGTTGTGCAGTTCCTGGTGTGTGCCATGCAGTAGACCCTATGCTGAAGACCAGCTGTGGCCTTTTCTGTCGTCCAAGAACTTACAGATGTTTGTCTCTCTGCTTTACTTTTTTTTCTTTGTACTCGCAAAAATAATGGTCTCGCTATTTTTAAAAAGGCGGGGGAGCAAACAGCACAGGAATAAAAGAGCAGGCTGTTTTCCTTCTTACTTAGGAAATGTGCATCTCTGGCATCTGCCGCAGTGCCAGGGGCCGCTTCTCCCTCTGTCTTACCTAGCTCCTGCCTGGGTCCTGCTGAGTTCCCCCTGAACTCACACAGAAACTAAGATGGCCAGCTCAGGCAGGGTGGGAACTCACACAGAAGCTAAGATGGCCAGCTGGGGCAGGGGGTGGGGTGGCCCTCCAGGCTTTGGTCAGTTTGCCATGACTGGAAGAAAGAAGTGATAACTCTGAAGTTGGCTTCTCCTCTGGGTGGTAGGCTCCTCTGCCCAGGAAGCCGGGTAGTGGAATCTCTGTGGGTTGTTCTGTAGAGTGGAGACCCACCCTTGGGCCCTCAAGCTCAACACTGGGTGAAGTGCAGCGTCTCGCTTGTGTGGAGCATGGCCACTGACTGCATCCACTGTCCCCTTCACCCTGTGAGATGGGTTCCCTGTGAGACGGGTGCGGCAGAGCCTGCTTCCCTCCAGCTGTGGAGGCAGAGCCGTGGAAACATCAGGTGACCTCCCGAGGGGCACCTGCCTAGCTAGGGACATCTTCCGTTCCCCATAGGCCAGGCCAGTGCCTGCATCGCAGCCCATGGGGCTCTGCTGGAGTGAACGCAGCCTTGCCGGGTGGCAGAGGGAGAGTGAGCAGCTGCGGGATAGGAGCACAGAGTGTTCAGTCATAAACTCATTGCTTACATGGAGCTGCTAAGGAGTTAAAAAGCAATGCTTACCACACAGGGAAATGAGAATCGTTGCTGTATCATATTCAAGTGATGTTTTTCTGGTTCTTCTAAAACTTAAACATAGGGTAAATGATTTACCTTAACATTAGCCATGAAATCTTACGTTACGCTGTGATTATGTCTCTGTTTTATTTTAACTGTAGCATCGGTGTGTGGCTATTTTTAAAGACAAACAGAACAAGCCTACTGGTTTTGCCCTGGGAAGTATCGAGGGGAGAGTTGCTATTCACTATATCAACCCCCCGAACCCGTAAGTTTGACTCTGTCAGCTTGTAGATTTCACTCGAGACTCTTTTTTTTAATAAAGGAAGACTTACATGAACCTTTGTTTTTCAGTGCCAAAGATAACTTTACCTTTAAATGTCATCGATCTAATGGAACCAACACTTCAGCTCCTCAAGACATCTACGCGGTACGTTTCCGACATTTGAAACTTAGCAACACATCTGGAAACTAGACTTACAGGTGGTTGAGTAATTGTGGGATCAGAAAAGACTCATTGAAGAGCCTGTGTGTGTTTGTGTCCTGAGATAAGTGGCTTGTGCCGTAGGCTTCAGTTTTTAAGGTTAACCTAACCCCGACTAGCAGCGTTGTGTATTTGTTTCTGAAGGCAAGCTGAGGATGTTTTGCGGTGAGTCTTCTCCCTCCCTTATGAGTGCTGGTAGACAGCTCACGCACAGAGCTCAGACTAAGAACTCTGTTTGCTAGAAAAGGAACGGCGTTTTCCTGAGGTCACTCCTTGTTGCTTGCTGCCCACACGCTCACTTCCACTGGTGTGCGGTCCTCACAGGAGGCAAGATTGGGTTCTGGGCTCGCATTTATAGAGGAAGCCTAGGTAGCTTCTCGTGCGATCAGCAGGCAGCAGCTCGAATGAAATGTGCCTGTGCACTTTGTTTCCTAACTCTAGCAGGAGGTGTACGTGGGTGGAACCTTCTCCGCCCCCTCTGTCCGGTTCTCATTGTGTGTGTCAATCCTTGCAGGTAAATGGAATCGCGTTCCATCCTGTTCATGGCACCCTTGCAACTGTGGGATCTGATGGTAGATTCAGCTTCTGGGACAAAGATGCCAGAACAAAACTAAAAACTTCCGAACAGTTAGATCAGCCCATCTCAGCTTGCTGCTTCAATCACAATGGAAACATATTTGCGTACGCTTCCAGCTACGACTGGTCAAAGGTGAGAACTCTGGGCCTGCTCTGTGTGCTCCAAGGCAGCAGAGCCAGGCTCTGGGTTCAGAAGGCCTAGGCCTGAGTTGTGACTCTTCTCAGGATGCACAAGTGTCCTTGAGCAGGTCACCGTCCCCTGCCTGTAATGGGAAATTGCAGGGCTTCCTCAAATGGTTCTGGGGATTCATTACAGCCTTTGGTCAGAACCCGGGACACAGGAACCACTCGGCCAGTGGCCATGACGGGCTGCTGTGCTCCTGGGTACAGAAGTGCAGGCAAGCTGGGGGCTGCACTTTGTGAAGGGAGTGGAGGGGAGGGGGTGGCAGGGTAGGCCACAGAGCTGTCGCCTGGGAGGTGTTGGTTGCTTGGTTGGCTGGGTG
The DNA here is from genome assembly GCA_963573385.1 of Cacajao melanocephalus. Lineage (NCBI taxonomy): Eukaryota > Metazoa > Chordata > Mammalia > Primates > Pitheciidae > Cacajao > Cacajao melanocephalus. Next base: position 11,611 of record CAUYLG010044831.1, read on the forward strand.
GTTTGGGTAGGGGGCATTAGGAGCTGGCAAGAGTGTGGTTACATTTTTGAGGCCTTTGGGAATGATGGTGAAATGTGTAGACCCGCGTACTCGGTGCCCAACCTCATGGGAAGTGTGTTGGCTTTCAACCAGCCTGCGTGTTTCTCCACTGCTCAGCTCTTCTGGAAAGGACGTCATCATTGTGTTTGTGGTTTTCGTCATTCTGTTCCCACCCTCCTCTGCCCTTTGCTCCACAGCAGTCTTCTAGACTTTTCCCTACCCTGCCCTGGCTTCCAATGGGGAGGCTGCCCGCTTCACATAGGAGGGGCTTCCGGTTGCCCGCAGTGTCTTTCCCACTCAACTGCTCTCTGTCTTTGCTGACCCCACCTCCTTCTACGCTCCCGGCTCTTTACTGGGCCTTCTCCCGCTGTCTTCTGTCTCCATCCACCAGCTCCTCCCCTCTGTCTAAGCACAGAAGCCTCAAGGAGCTCATTTCCCTCTGTGTTAAGGCTGTCCAGAGAGTGGTGTTGGCACCTGCCCTCTTGGTTCCCTGTGCTCTGTCCCCTCCTCTGTCCACTGCCAGGTACTTTCTGGCCTCCTGGAGCTGTACTCAGAGTCCCTGTGGCCATGTCCCCCTCATCCAGTCCACAAGCTTCCTTTCTTTCTGTGCCAGGCACTCACCCATCCCTTCCTCTTTCACACAGCTCTCCTCCCTGCTGCTCAGCCATGTCCTGGTTCTGTTCGGGCTGCGGTTCCTGTCCTCCTGCCAGCTCCTGTCTTTGGGATTCTTGCCTTGTTGGCCTCCCGCCGTCTCAGCCTGGGGGGCCACCACAGGGCTCTGATAGGTGCTTTGCCTTCCCAAGACACCTGCTGCCACACAAGCCAGTGACTGGAGACATCCCTTGATTCTGGCCTTTAGTATTTCCCAGTCTCAGGAGCGTGGCTGCACCTGAGGCTCCCAGAGGCCCTGAACTTAAGACGCAGAAGGCCAGCTGATTCCTTCCTAGCCTTCTGACCCTCCAAGCCTGCTGCCGCTTCTGTGTTTCCCTCTTTGAGGGTTTACAGTGTGAGCCATGCAGCTTTGTTCTTTTTTTTAAAGCAACTTTATTGAGGTACAGTTGAAATGCAGTCAATGTTTAAAGTGTAGTTTGATCAATTTCAACATCTGTAAATATCCCTGAAACCATCACCACAGTCATCTCCCTGAAAGGTTTTTGTGTGTATTACTGTGATCTTCCCACCGGCACACACAAAACCGTGGATCTGTTTTCTGGCACTGTGGACTAGTCTGCATTTCTAGAATTTTATATAAACGTTGTCCTACACTGCATTTTCCCCTCACCCCAGCTCCTTTCCCTCAGCATAAGGATTTTGAAATTCACCCATGCTGTTGAGTGAATCGCTCATCCATTCCTTTTCAGTGCTGTGTAGTATTCCCTGGTAGGGTGTGCCATTTGTTTATCCATTCACCTGTGTAAGCTGTGTACTCAGTTTTGTGACAAGAGTGTACTTTTTTGGTTCTTCCTGGCTGAAGTTGGACAGGCTGTGGCCTGTGTGGAGCCCGAGGCCTCAGCTTCCCCATCGGGCTCTTTACTGAATCTCCTCTTTGCATACTCATCCTGGCAGCTGCATCAAAATTCTGCATTTTAATTTAAATGACGCGTGGGACTCTATGTATTATAAGCATTAAAAAACGTAGTAGTAAATTGAAAGCAGTGAGAAAGCTAATTGCTTTCAGTGCTGTTTAAAAATTGAAGTAATCTAATTCATCCAAGCAATAATGTCAGCTTATATTGGGGGTTACATCAATCCGAATCTTTTTAGTTTAAAAGAGAAATTTGCTTCAAGGGTTTTTCATTGTTCTTAGTTCAAGGACAGTTTTCTCCAGTGCAAAGTCATGATCGCATGTGATTGATGTTACTAGCTTGCTGTTTGAGTAACTATTCAGAAAAGCTACATTTTGTATATTATGAGAATTAGTGGTCACCGTTGATCAAAACTTCTACAGCTTTCTTAGCGTGCCTGTTGGGAAGAGAATAAAAATCTGTTGTCACAGTATAGGGGACAGTGCACCCAGCACCATGCCCCACCTCCCTCCTCCAGGTCTTTGGCCCACCTGCAGCTCCTGCCTGCTGTCTCTCCTGGATTGTCTGCTTTGCCCACCCCACTCACTTATCTTCCTAAAATTCAAATCTAATCACGTCACTGACCTGCCTACAGCTTCCTTTTCCCTGGGGAGTAACGTTCAAAGGCCTCTGTCTGCCGTTCACTGCCCTGTAGTCTGGCCTTATCCTGATTTTGGGGGTTTCTCGATGTTGTGTAGCCCTGCATCCCCTCCAGTGTGGGCCTGGGGAGATGCGCGTGCCTCTGTACCCACCTCTGGCTTGCTCACCACCGTGCATGCCTCTCCGGCACTACATGTCTGTGGCTCCTTCCATGTGGAGCAGGGCGTCTCCTTCATCCCCAAGATACCTGGCAGGTCCGATGTCCTCCCTTCTGTGAAATCTTCTCGGGTCGGAGCTAATTCTGACAAAGGGGCCCAAAGCAGTTATCTTGGCTACAGTCCTGGGGTGTTAAAACGGGGCTCGGTGTCGACAACACAAACCTGTGAAGACTCAGCAGGACACTGACGACAGACTGGTACCAACCACGCCCTTAGCCCTCTCTCTGAGGACTGAACTTCTGCTTACCATTTGACTTTCTCTTTGTTGTTTTCTTTCTCTACGAGATGGTGCATCCAGAATCGTAGCACAGGACTTCACATAGAAGAAGCACAAAATGCTAACTTTGCTTTGAATAATAAGATCATTGGTGTTTTTTGTTCTTTTTAGGGACATGAATTTTATAATCCCCAGAAGAAAAACTACATTTTCCTGCGTAATGCAGCCGAGGAGCTAAAGCCCCGGAATAAGAAGTAGTGGCCAAGACTCTGGCTCAGCCGGAGTCGTTTCTGTCTGCTCTGCCTCACCAGTTTGGGTCCCAGCCTTGTTGGGTTGTCAGCCACGGACCTGGATTTCAACCCCTGGAGAAAAGGCTGTCATTGTTCGACACCGAGAGCCCAGCTGTCCGCGGCGCCTTGCCGTCTCCGCTCCACTGCCGCGTGCAGAGTTTTTCTGTAACTCTAAGGGGGTTGAAATTATTATAGACGTTAGGTTGTAGGCACTGCCAGGTATTTTGCAGTTCTTCATTCAGCAGTGTATGTGTTAGAGAATATTGGAAAACTGTCTGTGAGCCCTGTGCTATATTTTGTAATAAAGTCTTTTGCAGATTGCTTTCCGAGTTTCCTTTGTCCTTCTCTCCCCTTGCCCACCCTGTAACCTCAGGAACGTGCATCCTGCTCAGCATCAGTGTGGGGTTTTGAGTTGCGATTTCAGACACCCTTTGGGAAATGCAGAAACCTTAGGGGAAAGGGAATCCCAAGCTGTGCTCACTTCTGCCACGAGGAATGGCAGCCTCTGCGAGCCGTGGTGGGCAGAGTTTGAATGTGTTTTTCCTCGCTTCCTTCCTTCTCATCTTCAGAATCCCCAGTGCTTTCTGGCTCTGCTGCTCAGATTTCCGAGTGACTCAAATGGGGACTGCTGCTTGTGCTGGGTGACAGGCCATTTGTGGGCTAGCCCCTTAAGGCCCAAGTGGGCGACACTTGTGTGACTTTCAAGTTAGAACCCAGGTCCCCTGCATGGGAATTGCTCTGAACTCATGCCCTCAGTATTGTGTAATTTAAAGTTCCTGATGGGTAAGTATTCAAAATGAAATTCCACTTACTGTTTGACTTTTGAGTCTGTCACTGTATTTTTCACCTGTGATCTCAAATGCTGCTTAGGCCTTACTGTTTGGGACTGATGTGTGAAATCTTGACTTGCTGAGTGTAAAATTCTAGTATTGATAATGTTGTAAGATGTGTTTGCCTACTCATAAAAAACAGTGAAAATAAAATTTTCTACTGGAATAGACCGCCTGCACTCAGTGGTTTAAATTCTTTGGTAGGCCACAAGTGAATTCAGACCCACTCACTCTCCAGCACTGTTTTTTAGCCTGAAAACTTATTTTTTTAGAGATAAAAAGCCAGGTGCACTAGAAAAATGTCAGGTTAACCGTTTCCAGCTCATTTTTCTCTTCCCTTTATGAATCAGGCGTGTGGTCTTAACGTGGGGAAGATCTGGCAAGCAGAAGGTTGCTGCGAGAGGAGATTCGAGCTTGATTATCAGCAGCCAGCTTTCATATGAGGGGAACAGACTTGTCAGCTTTAGCTTAGTGCCCGTTTCATTGTTTTTACCAGCCCTAGTGATGGGCCAGGCTGGAAATAAGTCTCAATTGCAGGCCTTTTAGAGCAGGCTTTCCCTGGATGGGACCTTGCCACCTCCCCAAGGGGTTACTTTTTGTAATTGGCAAATTGAAAACCTTTGCATAAATCCAAGGTTGGACTTGGGCTGTCAGAATCCGGGAGTCAGGGAGGTCTTGCTGCCACCGGGATGTGAATCCTAGATGAGGCCACGGCTCCCTTCTCTGCAGCCCAAGTGTAAAAGCACACTGCATGTGTGCTAATGAGGATCCAGGAGATACTCACTGATACCATTATGCTTCTTAAGAGATTTATTTTCATGTTCCCTAAAATGTGTATGAAGTCTTAGAGGAACTCTTATTTTAAACTTCATCTCTGCAGGCACCCGTAAGTTGCATGCAGTAGGCGCTCATTAAGTATTCATAAGTTTTATGGCATCTTCTAGTTCAAACAGATACCAGTGTAATTTTGGCTCTTCATTTTAATAATGTCAAGTCATCCCGCCATTAAAGATTTACTGCACACCCTGTTAGAAACAGCTGCTTTCATTGAAAGTAAAGTATATAAAGCATGGAGAAGATGAATTGTGTTCTTTCACTTAGTTTTTTTCAGTATATTATGAAAATTTTAAGGAAGTGGGAAGGGTTTTTGCAGTGAAAATACACCTGCCATCTGCCTGCCACCAGGATGCCACCGCAAACACTGACCTTGCCGTCGATTTTCTGCTTGATTTTGCCACGCTTTCCTCCCACTCTGTTGTAACATCGCTTCCTTGGTTACTCACTGTGGGAACAGGACCTGGTGGGAAGAACTTGGTGTAAAGATGCTGCGGAACCAAGGTGGCCGGGATTTCAGGGTGTGTGCAGGAAGGTGTGCTCCATTCCCGTCATATTTGGTCTGCCCCCGCGTACCTGGGGACAGGATATTGGAAGCAGCATGGAGATGCTATGGGTGTGTGTGGGACACCTGTCTGTGAGCCTGTGCTCGTATGTGCACGTGTGCATGTGAGCCTGCCTGTGAAAACCCTCTAAGGCAAAGGGGCCAACTGAACGCACCTGCCTCACCCCATTTTCGGGTTAGCTTCACACCAGAGGATCCTCTGGTGGAGGAAGAACAGGAGGCAGCAAGTGCCCAGCCTGCTGGTGGTGAGCTCGCTGGCTTTCACCAGAAAACCACCACCAAGAGAGGGTAAACAGCGAGGGCCAGGCATGGTGCTCACGCCTGGAATCCCAGCACTTTGGGAGGCCAAGGCGGGAGGATCACTTGAGGCCAGGAGTTCAGCCCAGCCTGGGCAACAAAGCAAGACCCTGTCTCAAAAAACTTTTTTTGAGTCATGTAGGAAAATTATTTTTTCTTAGTCAACCAAAATGTTAGTTTTTTGAAGGAGGGGCTCTGTAAAACATGAACTAAACACATGTTCTTGAACACCAGCCTTCTCCAGGTTAACTCGTGACCCATTCACAGGTTGTGAAATGAATGTGATTGTTGCAATGAGCATTTCTTTTAGTGGAGCCACAGAATCACAGAATATATGTATGTATGATGTATTTTAATCTCCTGGGGTGGGATTTTTCTCTGTTCCCATCACTTTCTATATGGCTTAGGATGAGTTCTTAGCCGCAGTGACCTCAAGTACTAGCCGTAACTGCACTTGAGGTCTCCCCAAAATGGGAGGGGTGATATTAATTATATTTAAAATAACCATATAACATTGCAATTAATAACATGGGGCTGAGCACGGTGGCTCATGCCTGTAATCCCAGCACTCTGGGAGGCTGAGGCAGGTGGACCACTTGAGGCTGCGAGTTCCAGACCAGCCTAGCCAACAAGGCAAAACTCCATCTCTACTAAAAATACAAAAATTCGCTGCACATGGTGGCACATGCCTGTAATCCCAGCTACTGGGGAGGCTGAGGCATGAGAATTGCTTGAGCCCGGGAGGCGGAGGTTGCAGTGAGCCCAGATTGTGACAGAGTGAGACCCTGTCTCAAAAAACAAAAAAAACATGTGCTTGGAATTGGACTGTCCCCCTTCAATTCCAACTCTGTCACCAACTTTGCAAACGTGATTTAACCTTTGTTTAAGTCTGTGATTTAAACCTCTGAGCCTCAGTGACCTCATCTGTAAAATGGGAGACATTAAAAGTAGCTATCAGAATGGTTGTGTGAATAGTCAGAGTTAAAGCATAAAAGAGCCCCCACGACCGATCTGTGATGAAGAGTTTAAATGTAGCTGCTACTAGAAGTACCAGTGAGGATGGCGTCCATGAGAAGTCTCCTGCTCAACGGGGCTGTGCTGTGCTGTTGGTATTCAGGCGGGACAAAAACATCCAGAGACCAAGCTGACTGGAGATCTTGCTTATCTCTGTAAGATTTTTCCCGGGAGGCGGGTGTTGTGCTTACATTCGGCCAGCAGATGGCGCTAATGGTCCCAATGCCAACATTGGAGCATATGTTCTGTGTTCAACTTCTCAGACTTGAGTTCGGGGCTAGGGGAGGGACAGCAGGGGTTGGGGAGCTTGGGGAGGGATAACATGGGGAGAAATGCCAGATATAGGTGACGGGGGATGGAGGCAGCAAACCACTTTGCCATGTATGTACCTATGCAGCAATTCTGCATGATCTGCACATGTACCCCAGAACCTAAAGTACAATTTAAAAAAAAAAAAAAGAAGTGTTGGCCACCCTGCTCCATTTGCTGTTGTTACTAAGCTTTTAAGATATTTGGGAAGTAGAATCAAAACATTGCTTATGCTGTTAGAATAATCGTCTTAAAAATAACACACTCATGCCTGTAATCCCAGCATTTTGGGAGGCCAAGGCAGGCAGATCACCTGAGGTTGGGAGTTCGAGACCAGGCTGACCCTATCTCTACTGAAAATACAAAATTAGCTGGTCGTGGTGGCGCATGCCTGCAGTCCTAGTTACTTGGGAGGCTGATGCAGGAGAATCACTTGAACTGGGGAGTGGAGCTTGCAGTGAGCTGAGATCATGTCATTGCACTCTAGCCTGGGCAACAAGAGCCAGATTCCATCCCCAGAAAAAAGAAACAAAGAAAAATACTTTGTAGGAAGATTGAAGGCTTCCTTGGAAAATGCTAAAAGAGATAATTTGTCAGAGGTCAGACCTTGATTTTTCTGTTTCAAACTTAATGTCCGCAATGATTTTTCCTCATGGAACACCGAAGCCTTGGCACCTGTGGCATACAGACCTCTGAGCACTCCCTTGCCCCATAGCGTCATCCCTGCCCTGATGTGGGAAGGAAAGATTGGGAAATACGAATCGCTGGTGGTGGCAGACAGGTCTCTTTAAGACTCGTGGTAGTAACTTTGAAGGCTCTGTGGCCCGTTGGAATTGAGATGTAAACATAAAACAGGCTGGGTGCAGTGGCTCATGCCTGTAATCCCAGCACTTTGGGAGGCCCAGGTGAGTGGATCACGAGGTCGGGAGTTCAAGACCAGCCTGGCCAAGATGGTGAAAACCCGTCTCTACTAAAAATACCAAAAAAAAATTACCCAGGCATGGTGGCAATTGCCTGTAATCCCAGCTACCTGGGAGGCTGATGCAGGAGAATCACTTGAACCTGGGAGGCAGAGGTTACAGTGAGCCGAGATTGCACCACTGCACTCTAGCCTGAGCGACAGAGCAAGGCTGCATTTTAAAAAAAACAAAAAAACAAAAAAACCAAAAAGCAGAAAAAACAAAACAAAACATAAAACAGCAGATTCCAAAGGCTTAGTACCAAAAAATTAACTAAACACATGCTCTTGAAATTAATCAATTAATGACTATAAATAATATAATTAATGTAAATACCGTTAATTTTTATACCAATTACACATTCAAATGATGCTATTTAACTTTTCCCTGCTTATATTTGTTAAAATGTGGCTACTGGAAAATTGTAAGTTACATTCATGGCTCATGTGATATTAATCTTTCTCTGGGACATCACTGCATTAGGTCCTCTGACTTGTGGAGGTGTCACCCACCACTCCACAGCAAATTGTTAAAATGCACCCACATCCTGCTTTAAAAACACGTTGTAAAGACAAAATCTTTGAAAAAAATTAGTATTTTACTTCTGAAATGATTTGGCAGCAAGTGAACATGCACTCCGTGCCGATTTCTTAATCATCACCTCGAATACTAGGGAATTTCTCACAAAGTGCAGTGTTTCCTACGAAGTTACAAATTGTTTTCAGATATGTTGGATGTTGGAACGCTAAACAGTTCATGAGGTCTCCAGTCTTACATTTGTAGGCCTTTAATTAAACTGTTTAATTTGGGGACTTTTCTTGTTTGTTTTGGTTTTCTTCAGACAGCATGTTGCTCTATCACCCGGGCTGGAGGGCAGTGGTGCAATCTCGGCTCACTGCAACCTCCAACTCCCAGGCTCAAGCGACCCTCCCTCCTCAGCCTCCTGAGTAGCTGAGACTATAAGTGTGCGCCACCACACCAGGCTATTTTTGTATTTTTGGTAAAGACAGGGTTTTGCGGTGTATGTCCAGACTGGTCTCAAACTCCTGGGCTCATGCAATCCTCCCGCCTTGGCCTGTAATATCAGCACCCAGCCTGGGGTTGTTGTTTTTAAATATCTTAAAGCCAATTCTCTCTTTCTCTCTCTCTCTCTGTCTCTTTCTACCTCTCTCCTCCTCAACATTTTTGTGCATGCTTGAAAAGCTGTGTAAGCCCCAGACACCAGGGCCTGGCCATAGCGTTTAGGAGAAAGGCAGTTTCAACACAGCATTGTGGCCGGGCGCGGTGGCTCACGCCTGTAATCCTAGCACTTTGGGAGGCTGAGGTGGGTGGATCACCTGAGGTCAGGAGTTCAAGACCAGCCTGGCCATGATGGTGAAACCCCATCTTAAAAAAAAGAAAAAGAAAGAAATACAGCGTCGTATTCTTTGCAAGGTACTGGCTTGATAATCAGAGGCTGGTAAGTTTCACAGCTCTGCGAGGTCTTCCTGCTGACCGCGGTTCCCCTGTTTCACAGCTCACGTTTATCGCACAGAGATGGGAAAAGTCAGGAGAGGCGGCGGATGCAACTTTGGGGGTTTTATCATGACAGGCGTTAGGTCACTGTAAGGCAAATATGGGCAGTGGAAATGGTTTCGTAGCCAACTGAGTCTTTATACCACTTTACTGAGGTGTGCCTGACATCCAAAAGGCTCTGCTTATTTAATGCATACAACTTGATGAGTTTGGACATAAATATACACCCATGAAACCACCACCACAATCTAAGAGTCTGTTGTGAATTCTGCATCCATCTATCGAGAATTATTCTTTAAGGTGAGGGCTGTTTCCAAAGCAGATAAGAAACACCTGTTGCATACTTGCCTAAAATGTAAATCAGCTCCCAAAAAGTAACTGACCTGCATTCTTATTCTTTTACTCCTTTTCCCTCCTGAGTGTGGGGTAGGGGAGGTGGTGCAGGAGGAGACAAAGCTCAGAGAAGGAACTGATAGTCCCCAGCGTCTTGCAGGCCAGAATCCACACTGCAGATTCCATCAGCACACCCACTGGCGGTGGCACTCTCTGGTGTCTTTTTTCTTTTTTTGAGACACAGTCTCGCTCTATTGCCCAGGCATGATCTCCGTTCACTGCACCCTCCGCCTCCGGGGTTTAAGCAATTCTCCTATCTCAGCCTCCCGGGTAGCTGGGATTACAGGTGTGAGCCACTGTGCCTGGCCTTCTCTTGTGTCTCTCATTTCTCTTCTTCTCTACTCGTCAGCAGGATGGGTTTCTTCCTCCACTTATGAATTCCAGTATCAAGATGCAGCCTGATCACCCCTTAATTCCGTGCTACCATTACTCCAGCCCCATCTGCAGGCATTGGTCATTCATCAGCTTTCACGAGGTGAGCTGGGGACAAGGCAGGGGCTGCGCCGGTGTCCTCTGCGGACCAGATTCCTGGCCAGGACTCACTACTTTCCTCAGCCGAGGAGACTGAATTTCCAGGTTGAGCCCTGCCCTGCCACTGACTTTGGGCATCTCCCTGTGTCCTGTATTTGCCAGCCTTTCCACTCCCTGGTAAATCTTTTTGCCTCCAGGGCTGGCGTCTAAAGCAGGTGCAATGGAGGCTGCTCCTTGTGTTCCTTGAAGCGTGCGACTTGCCACTGTCTTCGGCAAGGGGGCAGGTTTCCCTCTGGTTCTGGGGAGCCCAGGGCTTCCATCTGGAAATTCGAGTCATCTCTTGGGACTTCATATACCTTGAGTCCACCCTGCGGGCCCCTTCGGTGGGGCTTTGCTGTGAGGGCACCCTGACTGCTGTGTGAAGCCCAAACGGTTCTGCTTAGCACCTGACGGTTGCCTACAAAAGCAAAATCCGTGTTAATATTTGTTACAGGCTGAGCTGTCGTCCCCAGATTCCTGTGTGGAAGTCCTGACTCCCAGTACCTCAGATTATGATTGTATTTTGGAGACATGGTCTTTAAACAGGCAATTCAGATAAAACAAGGTCACTAGGCTGGGCCCTAATCCAGTAGGTATGATATCCTAGACCAGGAAATCTGGACGCAGACAAGGACAGAGGAAGGGCCACATGAAGACCCAGGGAGAGACGCCTTGCAAGGAGCCAACCCTGCGGACACCCGGATCTCAGACAAGCGCCTTCAGAACTGTAAGAGAATAAACCTCTGTCGCTTGGCCACCGGTCTGTGGTAGTTTGTCACAGCAGCTCGAGGTGACCACAGTGGCCACTTGCATTTGGGCTGTGTGACCCGGTGTCTGCAGGATCCACAGCACCGGCCACAGCATGCGGGCTCCCAGGGCAGGCAGTGCTGAGCGTCCTATAGCAGCGCTGGCGGGGGCAGGATCTCTGGCCTGCACAACCCTTGCAGCCACTGCAGAAACAAATCCAGCGTTCCCCAGCGCCACATGCAGCTCACGGTTCAGGGATTCGCTGCAGGCATCCCTTAGCCTGCTAACCCGCAAGATGCCAGACAGCCAGAAGCTAGTAGCATCCCCGAGACTTGTGGTGTGTGTGCCCCACGTTTCCTGCCAGCAGGGGCTGCTTTCCTCGGCTTGACCAAGGCGCTGCCTGCAGCTGTCCAGCTTCTTACTGGACTTCTCGGCGACCCAGCTCAGCTCGAGAGAATCCTTGTTCTTCATGGTGCTTCCTTTTCCTAGAGCTTTCATCTGTCCCCAGGCTGTAGTGTAGTGGCGCAATTTCAGCTCACTGCAATCTCCGCCTCCCAGGTTCAAGCTATTTCTCTTGCCTCAGCCCCCTGAACACCTGGATTGAGGGCGGGCACTACCACACTCAGCTAATTTATGTATTTTTAGTAGAGACGGGGTTTCACCGTGTTGGCCAGGATGGTCTTGATCTCCTGACCTCGTGATCTGCTTGCCTTGGCCTCCCAAAGTGCTGGGATTACAGGTGTGAGCCACCGCACCCGGACTTTTTTTTTTTTTTTTGAGATGGAGTCTTCCTGTGTCACTCAGGCTGGAGTGCAGTGGCATGATCTTGTGATCTCAGTGGTGTGATCTTGGCTTACCTCAACCTCCACCTCCCAGGTTCAAGCAATTCTTCTGCCTCAGCCTCCTGAGTAGCTGGAATTACAGGCACCTGCCACCACCCCCCAGCTAATTTTTATATTTTCAGTAGAGATGGAGGCCAGACTGGTCTTGAACTCCTGACTTCAAGTGATCTGCCCACCTCAGCTTCCCAAAGTGCTGGGATTACCACCAGCACCCAGCCTCTCATCACCATCTTGAAGCCAAAGGATGAGGGGACACTGAGCCCAGGGGCAAATGCCATCATGCAGGCTGGTGTCAGCACCTGCCTGGGCCCCTATGCAGCCCCTGCCCTCACAGACACACCCGTCCACGCTGCATAGCAAGGCCACCTCCCTCTTCATGGGAAAGATCCCGGCACAGGAGACCAATCAGGTCATTTGGTTATTGACAGGGAGTAGCAGGCTCTTCCCCACTTTCGCATTCTGCTGCACCCCCAATTTACCACTTGGACTGCAGCCCCTTTCCTAGGGGATGAGAGCATAGCTTTTCATGTGAGCTGTGTTAGTTTCCTGAGGCTGCAGCAACAAATGGCCACACACTTAGTGGCTCAGAACCACAGCAGTCAATCCTCTTATAGTTCAGGAAGCCTGACATCCAAAATGACTGTTGGTGGACTAACAATGTGATGACAAGGCTACTTCCTTCTGGAGGCCTGAAGGGAGGATCCATTTCTTGGTTTTTTTTTAAGACAGAGTCTCGCTCTGTCACTCACTGCAGCCTCCACCACCCAGGTTCAAGAGATTCTTCTGCCTCAGCCTCCCAAGTAGCTGGGACTACAGGCGTGCACTACCACGCCCAGCTAATTTTTGTATTTTTAGTATAGACAAGGTTTCACCATGTTGGCCAGGCTAGTCTCGGACTCCTGACCTCAGGTGATCCACCTGCCTCAGCCTCCTAAAGTGCTGGGATTACAGGCATGAGTCACCACGCCTGGCCAATATGGGGAACCTTAAGGGTAGTGCAGGGAAGGTGTGTGGGCATCACGGACACTCTGCTCAGAGCCCTGAACCGAGAGGCACTCTTGGATGAAGGCCCCCTGCCTTTCTGCTGCCCTCTGTGCAGGCGCACGCCAGGCCAGGTCTTGGCCCACAGAGCCGTGGAAGGACTGCCCGGTCTCACCTGGAAGCCCTTCTCTGGGACCCGCTATTTTCCAGCTCTTGCACCCAGTGTGCAATGCTGCCACGCTGGGCTGGGAGGCTGCTGGAGCCCCAGATTCAGGTGTGCCAGCAGCTCTTGGGAGGTTTCGCCTTTTTTCCCAAGGTTGAGAAGTGCGCGGTGGTGGAAATAGCCACCAAGCCTCCATGGAAGTGCCTCCTGTTGGAATCAGAGCCGGCCTAGAATCCACGGGAGAAAGCGGACAGAACCACAGATGCTGCGGCGCCTCGGAGGGAAGGACCATCTCTTGGCCTTGGAGATGGGGTGACGGTCTTTGCCAAGGAAGGTTATCAGGTAGTTGGTGGGGGCAGGGGTTGGCAGCAGTGAGGGGTGGGGACTGGACCCCCATGAAGTGACCAGAACTCGGAGGAGAGCAATGGGCAAAGGCAGGTGGGCTCTGCCGGGGCGGTGGATGCAGCCAGACCTCCACGGCCCTGCTTACCTTCAGCTTGGATTGTGCAAGCGACCAGAGGTCCCGATCTCAGCCACTTTAATTCTGTTATAAAAAGAGCTCTTTTAATAGCTTGAGAAATAGAAAATAATTTCACCTCACGTGTGACTCTGGCATGCTGTCAAGCCCAGGGGGTGAAAAACACCCCAAAAGTGCAGGAAAGAAACAAGTGGAGAAAGAAGAATGAAGTGAGCTGAAGAATCCCCACCCCCGGAGATGGCCACCCAGGGATATGCGACCTTCCGTGATCAAAGGCTGTGCAGATGTGGTTGAGGTAGGGACCCCGAGATGGGACAATGGTCCTGGCATTCTCTGGTGGGACCGGTGGAATCACAGGGTTGTTGAAGGTGGAAGAGCAGGGCAGACCGAGGAAGACGCCACCTGTCACCGTCACTGCTGGCTTTGGAGACAGAGGATGAGGCCACCAGCCAAGGAATATGGGTGATGTCTACATTGGAAAAGGCCAGGAAATAAGGGATTCTCCTGTAGAACCACCAGAAGAGACGCAGCCCTGCCGACACCTTGATTTCAGCCCAGTGAGACCCATTTCACGCTCTGACCTCTGGAACTAGAAGAGGAGAAATTTGTGTAGTGTTTGAAGCCGCTAAACGTGTAGAAATTTGCCATAGTAAACTCAGGAAACCAATACATAGGTGTGCTGACCTGGGGTCCACAGACCCTGTAGTGCCTAGGGCTAGAATTCAGGGTTTGTGAGCCTGATGGAAAACAAAGATCTTTATCTTCGTCAAGCAGAGCTCGACTGAAGTGAGGCCCCTGTGAGCACAGACTGCAGCCAGCCTCTGGCACTGTCAGTAGCACCTGCCGCTCTGAAGCCACAAGAAGTCACACAGGGGCTGGACAAGGTGGCCCACACCTGTAATCCCAGCACTTTGGGAGGCTGAGGTAGTTTGAGACTAGCTTGACCAACATGGCGAAACCCCGTCTCTACTAAAAAAAAGCAAACATTAGCCAGGCGTGGTGGCACGTGCCTGTAATCTCAGCTACTCAGGAGGCTGAGGCACGAGAATCACTTGAACCCGGGAGGTAGAGGTTGCAATGAGTGGAGATCCCGCCACTGTATTCCAGCCTGGGCAACATAACAAGACTCTGTCTCAAAAGGAAAAAAAAAAAAAAAAGAAGTCACAGAGGTCCTGCACCCTCACATACACAGTTGTCGCTGACGTCTTGAAATTGTGGATTTGCTCATCAATCCTTCAAAACTACCGTCTCATCAGCGCCACTACTCAACCTTGTGGAACGCATTGATGAGGAAGACATTGATTGTCTACATTGCTACATCACACATTTATTTTTTAAATATTTTCATAGCTGTTCTTGTTTGTTTAGAGATGGGGGTCTCTCTGTGTTGCCCAGGCTGATCCAGAACTCTTGGGCTCAACCGATCCTCTGGCCTCAGCCTCCTGAATAGCAGGGACTTCAGGTGCGCACCACCACATCCAGCCTATATTTTAATGTGATTGTTTTCCTTTGCTAATCTAAACATTTTATTTTATTTGCTATTACTATTTTTTTTTTTGAGACGGAGTCTTGCTCTGTCGCCAGTTTGGAGTGCAGTAGTGCAATCTCGGCTCACTGCAACCTCCGCCTCCTGGGTTCAAGCAATTCCTCCGCCTCAGCCTCCCGAGTAGCTGGGACCACAGGCGTGTGCCACCACGCCTGGCTAATTTTTTGGTATTTTTAGTAGAGACGGGGTTTCACTGTGTTGGCCAGGATGGTCTCGATCTCTTGACCTTGTGATCTGCCCACCTCGGCCTCCCAAACTGCTGGGATTACAGTATTACTATTTTGTATAAAGAAAGGGTCTTGCTCTGTTGTCCAGGCTGAAGTGCAGTGGTGTGATCATAGTAGGTCCCTGTAGCCTCAGCCTCCTGGGCTCAAGCGATCCTCCAGCCTCAGCCTCCCAAGTAGCTGGAACCACAGGCATGCACCCAGCTAATTTTTTAAATTTTTGTAGAGTCTGGGTCTCCCCTTATTGCCCAGGCTGCTTCAAGCCACCCTCCCACCTCCACCTCCCAAAGCACTGGGATTACGGGTGTGAGCCACTGCACCTGGCTGGTAAGCATGTTATTTTTAAGTGTTTAAAACTATCACCTTAGGTATCAGCTGACTGCCAAGGGCTCCATGGCCCACAAAGGGCCCCAGTGGGGGAACATGGTTTCGTGGGACTGGGCTGGGAGCCAGGCTGGGCAGAGGTGGCTAGGGTCCCTTAGACCTGACTGGGGAGCGGGAGGGAGGACTGGCCACTGTGTGTGCTGGGTGAGAAAATGGAAATCGCAGAAGCTTGGAACACAGAGTTCCTGCTCAGTGTGAGGACGAGCCCAGCACTTTCTGTGTGTTATCTTAGTTCATCCATAAAAGCCCTAGGATGAGATGACTACAGTTATGCCCATTATATAGCTGAGAAAACTGAGAGAGGTCAGAGAGGTCCTCTCCTGCCTCCCTTGCAAATGTGTGCTGTGTGCAGGCCACAAACGCAGAACTTTCTGGCCTAGGCCTGCTCTCTGCTCCCAGCCGTGGCTCTAGCTGCCCTGCAGGGGAGGGAGAGTGAGTTTACCCTGAGAAGGATGAGCAGAGAGGTGAGGCCAGGCGGCCGCTGCAATCTCAAACCTCACGGCCCATCCAGGCGGGGCTCTGGTTTGAGTCTTCAGGCCGGCGCTCTTGGGCTTCCTCTTTCTGTTTGTTGTGTTCGTGTTTATTTCAAGGCTCTTCGTAGACTCCGCTTTGGGCTGAGCTTGGTGCAGGTGGCCTGCACACCCCCACCCTGCAGCCCGGCTCTTTTGAATCCACGGGAACCATGGGTTGCCGTTTTTGTCTGCCACATCCAGAGCAGTGAGCCTGGGAATCTGTCCTCAGGGGACACAAGGCAGGCAGCGGGGGTGGAGTGGGCAGCGGGGATGGAGTGGGCAGCCGGGGGGGGGTGGAGTGGGCAGTGGGGGTGGAGGGTGGTACCCTGCAGGCCCAGCCAGGCCACCACCCCTGTATGCCTTCACAGCTGCCTCCCAACCCCCCGGGGCCGATGGCTTGCTGTTGTCTCCTGCCGATGAAGGGGCTGAAGCTTTAGAGGGAGCTACACCAGCTCACGTTCACAAACCCATGGAGCCAAGGTCACACTCCTGGCTGACGCCCAACCCACTGAGCCACAGGGACTGAGGGCAGCAGGGGAGAAGACCCATTTCCACGGGCCATGCTGGCCCGTCAGTGGCAGTCACCAAATGGCATCTCCATCATTTGGGAACGCTTTTGGTTGTCACCAGGGAAAACCCAATGAACAGTAGCTTAAACACTTCAAGATCGATTTTTCTTATTAATGAGGAGTCCGTTTGTTGGCTGTGGTTTAGCACAAGATTTCTCTGTCTTACTGCAGACATTTTGGGCTAGATTAGTCTTTGTGGTGAGGGTTGTCCTGTGCATTTGAACGTTTAACAGCATCCCTGGCCTCCACCGCCTAGAAGCCAGTAGTGTTCTCCAAGTCATGACTACCAAAAACGTTTGCAGATATTGCCAAATGTCCTCTGGGTTTAGTGGTATGAAGAACAGTGTGAGTCTCTTGGACCTTGCCTCATGGTCACAATATGACTGCCACAGCTCCAGACATCCCACCCATGTTCAGGACAGAAAGAACAAAGGTACAAACTGCCTCTGTCTCTTAGCAGGAAAGTGGAAGCTTTCACAGAGGCCTCAACAGGCTTCCACTTAGGTCTCACTGGCTGCAACTGGGTAACATGACATGGCCACCCTCTGCTGCAAGGGAGGCTGAAAAAACAATGGTTTCTTTTTCCAACCTCTTCAGTGGTAATGGGCGAGGAAGAAGAGGGTGGGAGTGGCTGCCCACAGTGCCCACCACCGTCCTGGGACTTTTATCCAAGGGCACCTGTCTCCACCAGCATTAAACATCAAGTCTGTGTCGCTTTACTGGGGCTGAGCTGAAGGTTTTAAAAATCGGTGACATCTTGGACCTGGGAATGCCTTTTGAAATCTGACTTGTCTGGAAATTCCACGTCCACATCTCAGGCCTGCCTCCGGCTTCCTCCATGGTTTCAATGACCTCTTCACTTCTCCCCTCGCTCATTCATTCACACTTTCCCAGCCTTGCCCGGGTTCCTGGGACAGGATTTCCTGCAGACTGAGGAGTTAGGGAAGCCCTGGCTAGCCTTTCCAGGGATGGAAAGAGGATCCCAACCCAGTGTCCTGGTGGCAGCACTGCACGGGTGACCAGATCCGGTGCCAGGCCCTGTGCTCTGCCCATGGAATCACAGGATCCTCCCACCAGCCATGCGACAAGCGCTATCATTATCCCCGTCTACAGAAGGTTTCTTAAGGATGGTGCCCAGGGCCACACTGCTAGTGAGGGTGGGGCTGGGAGCCTAGGCCCCCTGGCTCTCGCCCTGCTCCTCATCTCTTCTCTGCCCAGCCTTGGGGCAGCCTGTTCATGGCCACACCACCCAGGACCACGTCAGCTGGGGTGGGCTGCGGCTCTGAGGGCTGTCTGATCAATGGCTCTTGCTCCGTTGGTCAAGGCTGCAGGCAGCACAGGCCCAGAGAGCCTGGGGCTGGCCCACCTTGAGCCTGCTCTGTCCTGAGCTTGCCCATCTATGGAAACAGGAGTTTGGACTAACTGCCCTTATTGGTTTATGAATCAGACCAGCGAGGCTAGCACTGCCAACACCCCATTCCGGCTCAGGCGACAGCTGGGGTGAACGGAGTCATTTCCTGCCTGAAGTTCAAATCCTGACTTGACCTTGCCCCACTTGGCTGTGTGGTCTTGGGCACTTGGCTTAACCTTTCTGAGGGTGCACCTGCTCTGCCCTCAAAGCAGGGAGACAAGGTCTTCTTCTGAATGCTGGGAGGGGGCGGGGAACAAAATGAGATCGGGGACCCAGCTTGCCATGAATTACCCTTGGTGCTGAGCCTCAGTCCTCTCCCTCTTAAAACTGGGGCAAGAGCACCTACGTATGACAAAGGCCATTTCCAGATTATCACTTAATGTATGTAAGACACCCAGTCCAGGACTAGCCTAAAACAGGCATTCCAAGGCAACTGGCCTTGATCTTTATTGGTGATTTCTGAGGAATTAACCACCCAGTACTCAGAAAGTCCTCAGTAAACGGCAGGAGCTGTGCTCCTCACTTCTGAGCCTTTGCATTCTTTGTTCCCTACACTGTTCCCTCTGTGCAAATGGCTGTCTCTCTTATAGCTCCCAGAGGCCTTCCCTGGGGACACCCGCCCTCTTGGCCTCCCCCAGCCCCTCCTCTTGTGCCCTACTCAGCACTTGCCTAGGATATTTTCCCTAGAAAGCTGATACTAAATATTTTCATTCGTGATGGTCTCTCAACCCCTTCTAAAATGTAAACTCCAGAGGGATGTTTGTCTCCTATTTGCTATGTCCCTGGGGCCTAGAACCTGGGCGTGGCATGTGATGGGCTATTCCTAAGTGTTTGGGGTCATTCATAAATGTGTATTGGAGGCTGGGTGCGGTGGCTCAGCCTGTAATCCCAGCAATTTGGGAGGCCAAGGCAGGAGGATTGCCTAAGCAAGAGTTGGAGACCATGCTCTACCAAAATATAAAATTATCCCGGCACGGTGGTGCTCACCGGTAGTACCAGTTATTCAGGAGGCTGAGGCAGGAGGATGGCTTGGAGCCCGAGAGGCCGAGGCTGCAACGAACTATGATCACTGCACTCCAGCCTGGGCAACAGAGCGAGACCTTGTCTCAAAAGAAAGGGGGGTGTGGTTTGGGTGAATGACTGTGCGGCAGGAGCTGGTGACACGTGGGGACATGGGGCCGCCGGAGGGGCGGAGAGATTGGTGACCCAGAAACCCAAGGGGGCCAGAAAGGAGTGCGACGGGACCTGCACCTGGGGAGCCGCGTCTCCAGCCTCCACGCCCCTGTCCCGCCCCCTTCCGGGCCGGTAGAAGACCCCGGGCTCCCCCGCCGCCTGGGCCGGCGCTTTCCCCTGGGCCCAGCCCCGGCGGCAGCGCTGTCGCGCCGGGAGGGGCGCGGGCGGGGCGGGCCCGGGTGGCGCTGGGACTTGTAGGCCGGGAGCCCAAGCGCCTCGGGGCTGAAGCGCGTGGCCGCGCCGCTGACCCGGCTCCAGCCAGCCCAGGCGACGCGACGGCTGGAGACAGCCTCGGAGAAACTGAAGGGGAAACTGAGGCCCGGTGAAGGGACCCAGCTGGCCCAAGAGCATGCGGCCTGGCAGTGGCCGCCTCCCCTGGCCTCTCGGGGGCAAGTGAAGGTCACACTTTAATCAAAGTTTTCAAAGGCGCTTCCAAGGGCCTCCGGCTGGTCGGGAGCTTTCCGCACCCCACCTTGTTCCATCGTGGATTCACTCAACAAACATGTCACAGAGCCTGCTGCTTGCCAGGCCCTCCAGCTTGAGCGAAACATCCCAGGTTCCTGTTCTCGCGGCGCCCAAATAGCGGGGGAGGGGACTCGAGGCAGGCTAGGTGGGAAGCCCCGCGAAAGAAGGAGAGGAAACCACGCGGGATGAAGGGCAAGGGGGACCGCGGGTGGGGGCAGGAGCGCCAGGAACGGGGAACGAAGGGGGAAGGGAGGAAAGGAGGCCGAGACTTCCGGAAGACTCCGCGTCCCGTCCCCACTGTGTAGGGGGCTAGAGCGGACCCTGGGGAGAGGTCAGAGGTCAAGGCTGCCGCGTGGAGCGTGGGTCAGGGAGTGGGGGAGGGGCGGAAAAACCCCGCCCGCAGCCAGAGCAGAGGGTGCTGGAGGAAGCGCGGGGAACCCCTCGCCGGCCTTGCTCTCCCCCGCAGCCCACAGGGTGCCACTCCCAGTCCCCACAGACCCCACCAGCGTCGCCCTGTGATGAGAGGAGGCCGCAGGGCTAGGGCTCGGAGTGACCCCGCTTAGAGCTGCGGTTTCCCAGCGGCACAGGTCCCAACCGCGGGGTCCGGAGATGAGGCGGGTTTGAGGCCCCCAGTCCCGGCTTCAGAGGTGGAGAGTGTGACCCGCAGGTCGGGGCTCCAGGGCCTGTGCAGTCACACGGCCCTTCCCTTCGCTCAGAAAAGCCCGGGGCTGGGTTTCATGCTCAACCGCTGCCAGCTGAAATTACTAGGTTTTGAATAAGGGGCCCGCGTCTGCATTTTGCACTGGGCCCCGAAAATTCTGTGGCTGGCCCTGCCTGGTGTGAAGCTCACAGGAGCCCCAGCAGCGGCCGCCTTTCTGTGGCTTGGGGCCGGGAGGAGGCGCCGGGGGCTGCTCTCTGCTTCCAAGGATCCCTACACAAGCCCAGAACGGGGTGGAGCTGGAAAGAGCCCACAGCTGCTTCCTCTGCCCACCTCCTCTCCCGCGGGGCCTCCAGGACCCACGTCTACCGCCGCACCCTGGTGTAGCTCCCCCGGGGGTCGTTTGGTGTATGCTTACTGGCCGAACTGTTTCTCAGCATGGGGGCCCTGGTAGGTTGGATGAAGTCATCTTACACATAAAACAGAAATCATTCCACTTTTTTAATATGACACGTGGCTGTTCCCTAAGTCGCCCTGGGTTAAATACCGACTCAATAAACAGGACGCTAAAAACCGTTTACATTGAACTCTCCAGACGGTGCACTCCACGAGGGCAAGGGCCTGGCCTCCCAGGTTCAGGGCTGTGGTTAGTGCCTGCAACCAGGAGGGCCCGCGGCGGCTGCCAGGAGAGAAAGGCGCGCCCAGGGCCCCCAGGTCCGGATCCACCCCCGGCCCGCGTGCGCACCCCTCCGCTTTCCCCTCTATCCCCGCGCGCCCAGGCGCGGCTGGGCGGGGCTGGGACTACGCTTCCCGGCGGTCTCCGCGCGCCCGGGGCGGGAGGGGTCGGTGGGGGCGGGGCCAAGGGGGCTGGGGGCGGGGCCGGCTACAAAGCCCGGGGGCGGCGCCGGGGCGCAGAGTTCCCGCAGCGCCGGTCGGGAGCGTAGCGCGGCGCAGCTCGGCGCGCTGAGCGGGAGCGGCGCGCAAGTGGTCGGGCCTGGCGGCTGGACGGGCGCCCCTCGCTGCCCCGCGCGCTCCCCGCCGCCCCCCATGAGCGCAGCCCCGCACAGCCCGGGTCCGTAGGTGGTGGGGCGCCCCCCATGCTGCTGCAGCCCGCGCCGTGCGCCCCGAGCGCGGGCTTCCCGCGGCCCCCGGCCGCCCCCGGCGCCATGCACGGCTCCCAGAAGGACACCACGTTCACGAAGATCTTCGTGGGCGGCCTGCCGTACCACACCACAGACGCCTCGCTCAGGAAGTACTTCGAGGGCTTTGGCGACATCGAGGAGGCCGTGGTCATCACCGACCGCCAGACGGGCAAGTCCCGCGGCTACGGCTTCGTAAGTGGCCCCCGCGCCCGGGCCCGCACCCCGCCACACACCTTATCACGTCTCGGGCGCCGAGTCCACTCGGGGGCACACGCTCAGCTCGCCCGCGGCCACCCCCGCCTCGGGCGCCTCCCGCCGGCTCTCGCACCTGCCGCCTCTCCCGGGCGCGCTCCCACCCCCACCACCCCAGGCCCGGTCTCCGGCTCCCACCCCCACCTCCACTTCCACCCCCATCCCCGGTTTAAAAGGAAGAGCCGCTGTGTTCAATTAGGACTTCTAAGTTGGTGGAGAGGTTTTGGAGCCACATGGGCACTCGGGATTTCCTGGAGCAGCAGGTGAGGAGCCACAGCTCCTCCCCGGGATGTTTGGAGCCCTTCGGCCTCCCTCATATTTTCAGCGGCCCCAAATAAACATCAACTTAAGTAAAAACGACTTGAAGACATGTTTCCTACTTCCCTTCCAAGCCCAGCGTCCAAACTCCTTCCTAGAGGAAATTCTCGGCCCTCGCTGGTGGGCAGTGCAGGCTGCCCACCTCCCTTCAGGGTTCATTTTTGCCCTGTCCCCGCAGGGGATTGTTTTTGTCCTTGAAACCCACATTTCCTAGGACTTGAACTTTGAAGGGAGGTGCTGAAATCCAGGGGGCATCTTTGTGGGAGGGCCTCAGGTAGGGGTCAGAGGGGCCTTGGCCCAAGGACCCTGGGCTACAGCACCCTCAGTGGAAGGGAAGGAGGGGGGTGGCAGCATCTGGTGCCAGAGCAGAGCCCTTTGCCCCTTTCGCCCCTGGTTTCCCCCACGTCAGCCCCTGAGGTGTCCGTGCTCCTCCAGGTGACCATGGCTGACCGGGCGGCAGCTGAAAGGGCTTGCAAAGACCCCAACCCGATCATCGACGGCCGCAAGGCCAACGTGAACCTGGCATATCTGGGCGCCAAGCCACGGAGCCTCCAGACGGGTGAGAGCTTGTGTTTTCCTGCCTGGCTCTTCTCGGTTTCTATATTGGGTGTCGGTATCTGTCGGGTGGAAAGAGGCCCCCCCTGCCCCGGCGGTGGCAGTCAGCTATCATGTGCCTGCAGATCCAGCCCGGGGCAGCCATCCCCTCCTCGAGGATCTAGACCCCTTCTCACACCGTGTGGCCCACGGCAGGGGCCAGGGGGCAGGGAGGGTACTGCACCCCAGTTGCCAGCTGTCCTCTCGGGAGAGAGGAAGTGACCATGGGGCCTGGAGGTTGGAGTGCCGACACCAGTGGCTGCTGGCACCTGCGTCACTTGCTGCCACACTTCATCGGGGTGCTTTGGGGCTCCCAAGGGGGAGGCCTGGAAGGGGAGAGGAAGCTGATTATCCCTTTTGACTAGAGGTGTGTGGCTTGTGGGGTTCTGCCACCCTGTGGGCAGCCCCAAGACATCGCCCCTGCAGTAAGGCCAAGTCCCTGACTGTTCTCTCGTTTTTAGGCTTTGCCATTGGGGTGCAGCAGCTGCACCCCGCCTTGATCCAGCGGACTTACGGGTGAGTGGACGTGGTTGGCTTGGGGTGGGCAGTCTGTTGAGATGAGGTGGAGAGGGCCTTGGGCCTCCTGGGTCTGGAAGGCTGGTGAAATGACAGTTTTCAGACATGTGATTGCGTTGATGCCAAGGGAGCAGAGAGAAGGCAGATTGCGTTTCTCTATCCTGGGCAGAGGCCGCACCGCCCAGGGGAGCGTGAGTCTTGGAGCCTGCCTGCCTTGGTGCACACCCCAGCTTCCCTCCATAGGTGTGTGGCCTCACTTTCCTCACCTGTGAAATGGGGGTGGTCACAGCACATCTGAGGTATCTGAATGGAGGGCCTAGGGTAGGCCGGGTGTTGGTGATGCCCTCTGGAAGTGTTTGCTGATGACTCTTAGGGACTGGCAGGCTGGGCTCTTCGCCAGGCGCTCTCTTACCTGCTATGTGCTGGGGCAGATGGTGGCAGTAGGTCATTGCCATCGAGGTCTGATGTTTGTGAACGCTGCTGCAGATAGGATGTGTTCGGGGTTGGGGCGGAGGCCGCCTGCCTGAGTAGCCTGGTCTGTGGGATTCTAGTCTGACTCATTTAGAAGCAGCACATCCCACTCTCCCCCGTCCTAAAACGCCTCCCACCTCCCTGCCCTTTTTAAAACATCTAATAAGGCCTGGCAGCTGCTTGGGGAAGGACACACACTCAGGATACAACGGCCTGCCGTGGGCCCTGCCATGAGCTGTCTGCTCATCCACAGCATGTTGATGGGGTGGGGTTTGAGTTGGAGGGGAAGGCAGCTCAGAGATCACCACCCCTTTTAGGCCATTGGCACTTCATGAGCTTTTTGAATCCAGATCCCTAATGCCAGTTGATCGTGTGTGTGTGTACACCCACACCATGCGGATTCCATGGAGAGGTGCACAGCTTGAGGAGTGACCTGCCTCTCTGGGGCAGTGTGGACAAGGCTCCTGTGGAACCAGTCTGGGCCTGGCTCCCAGGCGAGTGTGTCAGAGGCCTCAGCAGAAGTTGCTGTGCCTACTTTTTGGAGATGCTTGCCCTGAAGGGTGCCTCGGGAGCTCTCTACTGGCTTCCCTGTGCATTGGTGGGTTTGTGTGAGTGTAGCAGTGAGAGGAGCCGCTGGCTGGGGGGTGCTGGAGGTGCCTGGGCCCTCCTAGCCTGTGGGAGTGGCCGGGCAGCTCAGCTTCCTGCCGGGAGCTTCTGTCCTCCTGGGAAGGGAGCGTTTAGGGTGGCGGGAGCAGGCGGCCCTGTGCTTCTCGTCCTGGCATCTGTTTTGTAGATATCTAGAGTCATCTTAGAAGGTGTTTGGGAGCACTCCAGGCTTCATGCCTTCACTAAGATTCTTCCTCTGGGGTTCAACCCACATGAGGAGGGTGTTCCTTGTTTTCCAGACCCTTGGCTCCGTTCTCCAAGCCCACAACAGGCCCCTGAGGGCACGGGCTGGGCAAGAGCTGCTGCCCAGAGGTGAGGATGTGCACTTCCAGTGCTGGCGGCTCTCTGCTTACTGTGGGACCAGGCCTTCCCACCTGCATCTCCGCTCGCTCTGATCCACGCAGCTACCTCTGGGACTCCGTCACTGTCAGTGCTTGGCCTCTGGGGCCTGCAGACATGGGTTCAAATCCTAACTTTGCCCCTTACCACCTTGGTTTGTCTTGGCACGTGGCGTCCTCCTCATCAAGAAAGCAGGAACATTAACCACTTAGAACAGTATGCAGGCAGGTGGGCTGGGTGATCTGGTCTCCCCCCAAGTCCACTCCTGTCCTCACAGTGGGCCTCTGAGGTTGGGACTGAAACTATTCTCACTTTATAGATGGAGAAACTGAGGCAGAGAAAGGCTAACCACCTGTCCAGGAGGCCAGGTAATAGGTGTCTGGGAGGAGATTGGAACACAGGTGATGGGTGCCTGAACGAAGGCTTTCTTGCAGGGGAGAGCGGGAAGGGCCACAGCTGACGTCTCCCTTGCTGTTCTGGAGTCCTGTGAATGCCACCCATCCAGAAGCAGTCAGGATGGGTCACAGATTCTCCCGCTGTGTGCACTTGACTTCAGGCGACAGTGTTTTGTAACTATATCTGCTGGCTGGCCATTTAATACCTGTGACAATGAAGAGGCCACAGACTCCTATTTGTTGGTTGCCAAGGGGTGGAGACCCAAACAGGGACGGTGTCAGAGGGACCATCTGCTCTTGGTTTCCTGGGAGTGCTGAACTCAAGCTTCAGAGTCTCACTGCGTCCCACCCCTGCCTGGGCCTTGCTGAGGTGGGTGGTGGGAGGCCTCGGGTGCAGCTCCAGGGAGGGAGTGGGCCGGGCTGCCTGGGTCAGCTGTCTGCCCCTGGCCGCCGCTAGCTGGCCAAGCTGGAGAGCTAGGCCGTCAGCGTCCCTTTTGTCTTTGTGAACAATCAGGCCCCGGGAGCACAGCCGGGCCTGACTCAGCGGCCAGTTTTGTTGGCCTTGGGCTGGCAGCGAGGCCTGCCCTGCTGTTGGCTGAGGGCATGGAGGGAGGTGGGAGCCAGGAGCCCAGGCAGCTGAGGGTTGTCTACCCATTAACCCCTTCCGCGCCTGGCTGAACTCTTCCTTGACTTTCTGGCCCCACCTTTTATACCTTGCCCTGGGCAACTAACTCTGAAGATCCCACAGCTCTGTTTTCAGGCAAGACCCTGCGGAATCTTCTCCTGGCCGGGCCTCAAATGTTAGTTTAGAAAGATTTGCCAGGGAGCTTTTACACTTTCTGCTGTTCGTCTGGGTTTCCTTGCCTCTGTTTCCTCTTCTTTCGGTTGAACAGGCTCTTGTGAGACCTAACTCACCTGTGCATTTCTGACCTAACTGTGGGTTGGGGGGCCAAGGTCCAGGGTTGGAGGAGCCTTCCTCGGTGGTGGCAAGTGCATGGTAGTCACAGCAGGAGCCAGTGGTCGTGGCCTGCTGAGGGTGTCTGTCACCTGCCAGTGGTAGGGGGGTGGTGTGCAGTGTTCTGGAGAGGGTCTGTGTCCAGGCAGAGTTTGGTCTGGCCCAGAAGGGCCCCCTGATGTCAAGGGGTGTCTGTCTACTGCTGGGCTGAGGGCACCGGGAACCGAGGTTTGTCCTGGGCCTGGCTGCACCCAGAGCCTCTCCTTGGGTAATTTTTGAAGGGCCAGCTGCTTCCCTGGGTGCAGGTCTTTCTGCCTATTAAGGGGCCCTGCTGTGTCTTGACGGCTGTTCGCTGAGGACCTATGGAACGTCTGAAGGGAGTGGAGCATCCCTAGCTTCCACCCCCTAGAAGCCAGTAGCATTCCCTCCCCAAAGTAATGACTACCAAAAATGTCTCCAGACATTGCCAAATGTCCCCTGGGTTTAGTGGTCTGAGGACCAGTGTGTCTGTGAGTCTCTTGGACCTTGCCTTATGGTCACAAGATGACTGCCACAGCTCCAGACATCCCACCTATGTTCAGGGCAGAAAGAACAATAAGGGACAGTATGAACTACCTCTGTCTCTTCTAGCAGAAAAGTGGAGGCTTTCACAGAGGCCTCAACAGGTTTCCACTTAAATCTCGCTGGCCACAACTGGGTGACAGGACATCGTCACCAGGGGATTCGAGACAAGACAGGTTCCTGGGACTCTGGGGTGTCAGGTACAGGCCATGTCTAGGAGCAAGGGCCCTGGGGTCTGCCTGGGCTCGAGGTCAGGCCCAGCCGATCTCTGCAGGCTCTTCCCCATCTGTGAGTGGGAACGGTAACACTCCCTCCCCTACACGACTAACTTGACTGTGTGTGCAGCTCCTGTAGATGAGGGCCTGGCCATGGTAAGTCTCACAGTTTGTCAGTGACACATCTCTTGCCGGCCCTGCTCCAAGGTCTGTGCAAAACCGAGGCTCAGAGCAATTGAGAGACTTGCTGGGTTCACACATCCTCTGATTGTGGGACCTGAGCCAGGGCTGCGAGGCTCTTGTGCATCCCACAAGGACTCAGCACCTCTCCCTGGCTAGGTGGCAGTTCTTGGATGAATCAGAGCACAAGGCCCCAAGACCAGTGGTGGCCGGGAGAGCCTCTCCCAGGCCTGTACCTGCCCCACTGCATGTATAGTTTCAGGGACCCCTGCATCCTTCATGTAAAGGTCTCCGGTGCCCACGTTGACTGGGTAGTTTATGGCTGCCCTTGCCGTCACAGGGCCTTGGTGTGTGCATGCCACAGGGCCTGGGCAGAGCACCTGGGTCTCCTGGGCAAGAGGAGGGACTGGGGAGGTGGTGATGGGAAGATGTGTGTTTCCCAGAGGCTGGGACCCACAAGCTGGGGAGAATGTAAACAGCTGCTCCCAGCATCATTGATTCGTCAGGTGTTTATTGAGTGCCTGCTGTATGCCAGGCCTGGTGCCAGGGATCCTTTAAATAAGAAAGACCCAGTTCCCGATCTCAGGGTGCTCATGCTCTGTCTGTGCGCTCATGGGCCCGTGTGGGGATGCATGCAGTCAAACAGGAAGCTGGCAGAGGGAGTGCCTGTGTGGGGACTGAACAGTCCCAGGTCTTGAGTATGGTGGTGGGGAGTTGTGTCTGTGTGTGTGATACAGCTTCACACTTGGTGTGTAACTACACGTGACATAACGAAGTTAGTGCATGCAGAGAACGGTGCAGGGTGAGGCAGGCCTGCAGTCCAGTTCCTAGACTGTGCCCGTGGTAGTTTCCTGGTTTTGCCAGTGTCCTTAGTTACTTGGATGTGCCCTTGGGGGATGGAGGAGGCAGGGTACACAGGACCTCTCTGTACTGTTTTTGCAACTTCTTGGGAGTGTTTTATAATACAAAGTGAAACAAAGCCAGAGGAGGGGTTTGCAAATGATGGCGTGTGTGTGCGTGTGCATGCGCATGTGTGCTCTGAGGAAGGCCCCGTTGAGGATGAGGCGAGTGGGGAAGTGGGCCCAAGGGGCTTGCAGGTGATGGTGGGTGTGTGTGTGTGCACACATGTGCTGGGGAAGGCCCCCTGAGGATGAGGGAAGTGGGGTGTGTATGTGTGTGTGTGCACACGTGTGCTGGGGAAGACCCTCTGAGGATGAGGGGAGTGGGGTGTGTGTGCACACGTGTGCTGGGGAAGACCCTCTGAGGATGAGGGGAGTGGGGGGTGTGTGCACACGAGTGCTGGGGAAGGCCCTCTGAGGATGAGGGGAGTGGGGGGTGTTTGTGCACACGTGTGCTGGGGAAGGCCCTCTGAGGATGAGAGGAGTGGGGGGGGTGTGTGCGCACTCACACGTGCACTGGGGAAGGCCCTCTGAGGATGAGGGGAGTGGGTGTGTGTGTGTGTGTGTGCGCGCGCACACACGTGTGCTGGGGAAGGCCCCCTGAGGATGAGGGGAGTGGGGTGTGTGTGTGCACATGCGCTGGGGAAGGCCCCCTGAGGATGAGGGGAGTGGTGTGTGTGTGCACACGTGTGCTGGGGAAGACCCTCTGAGGATGAGGGGAGTGGGGGGGGTGTGTGTGTGCACACGTGTGCTGGGGAAGGCCCCCTGAGGATGAGGGGAGTGGGGGGTGTGCGTGCACACGTGTGCTGGGGACGGCCCTCTGAGGAGTCGGGGCGGGGGGGGCGTGTGGGTGTGCGCCCTCACACGTGCGCTGGGGAAGGCCCTCTGAGGATGAGGGGAGTGGG
>CAUYLG010044832.1:0-78717 GCA_963573385.1 Cacajao melanocephalus
GCACAGTGGCCTGCTGGTACTTGGGAGGGGAGCGTGCACAGTGGCCTGCTGGTACTTGGGAGGGGAGCGTGCACAGTGGCCTGCTGGTACTTGGGAGGGGAGCGTGCACAGTGGCCTGCTGGTACTTGGGAGGGGAACGTGCACAGTGCGTTCACTGGAGTTGCGTGCACGCTCACTTGACGCGTTTTTCTCTTGCCAGTCAAGTGTTCCTAGATCATATGCCAGTTAAACTCTGCCATTTTGCCTCTTTAAGTGCACGCTTGAGCCCACTTATGCAACTCCTGAGATCTTATCAGGAAGCTGCTGATCACCAGTTTCAGGTGTTTCTATCTACTGGGAGACTACCTTTCCCTGGCACTAGCTGTGATCAATTATTATTTTAGAGAAATAGCTTAACAACTGCCTGAACATCACCTGATGGTCATCTGACATTCCTGGGCCGGGGCGGGGGGGCGGGGAGCTCTCTTGCCCCACTCATGTCTAACTACCTACTGTAACAATACCACTGTAGGAAGCATTGTGTAGTATAACTGTAACTGAAATGTGGGTTACTTGTTTGCCACATGCAGAGTCCAATTAATAAGAGAGAGGTCTGACACAAAGCAAGTGAAGTTATCTAGCTTGGGGAAGATGCACAGATGTCCTACTACACTGCTTCACTTTTGGAGCAGAAAGAGGGCATTTTTATAAGGTAGAGGAGGAAATGAGCCAGGGCAGCTGCCAGCTATTGCTTTGTCAACCAGGCAGTCGAGTTGGTGCCTTGCTGGACAGAAGTTGTAAAAGTTGCCAAGTGGGCATGCTTTCAATATGTACTCCTGAGGCGAACCCCTGGAGGTGTTTCTATCAATTGGGAGACTACCTTTCTATCTATTGTGAGAGTTCCATCATGGCATGCTTTGGTCTGCAAATCTATTGTGAAGAGAAGAGATCCTTCTCTGGAGCACAGGGATGAACTTGCCCAGTAAGGAATGTCTGGTGAGGAGGAGGTAAAGGTTATATTTGCATTTCTAAAGGCCTAAGCAGGAAGCATGGAACCAGGGAAATGAGAAAAGAAGAGAGGAAAAAATAAACAACCTGTTAGAAAAGTGGAGGTACTCAGTTACATAACTTACAATAGAGAAAAGAAAGTGAATGGACTGAATGAGGCATTTTCTGGAGAATTCAGAATCCAACCAGATTGATTCAATTTTCAGCGATTTCAGGTCAAAGCAAAGGTGGACTAACCGAAGTTGTCAGGTTGTTGAGAGAATGCATTCCATAGGAAAAGACATTTGTCATATGCAGAATGTCAAGCCAAGTGTTGGGGGCAAACCCATTTGCTGCTAGAGTTTCCAAAACTGTTCATAAATGGAAGAGAAATGCTGAATGGGACAAACTAAAATGAAATTAAATGAAGGATCTATGTCTTGTCAAATCCATAGCGACAAAAAATGTTCCCTGAAATAAAATAACTTTCCCTTTTAAATTTTCTCTATTTGTATTGGCCAAGGAAAGTTGTTTGTCTCTCCATGGAGTTGAGGACCAGTCACTGAGCTATATCCTGATAATTCAGCAGCATTCTGCTAAAGGCCAGCAGAGCCCAGAGAAACCTGATGCAAGGCATATGATTAGGCAGTACTGGAGAAATTAGCTTGGCAACCGTCATGGAAATGAAGGCTCCTTATTTCCAAAACATTCAAGAGAGAAAAAAAAAAAGCTGTTGCTCAAATGTTGGCTTTAGAAATGCAAAGCGTAACAGAAAACGCTTCTTCCAATCTAAACTGCACGAAATCCCCTTTCATCTGGGGGACAAGATTCAATTTCCAATTGTGAACCTTCACTTCAATCTCTTACCACCTATTTGCAATCTTTTTTCAGCAAATGAAATACTATTAGCATGATGGCTGGATTTAGCCATGTTTTAACTAAAATCTTAGCTCAAAAATGTTAACGAATCATGCCAAATGTAGCTTAAAGGAAATACAATGTATGGAAGATGAACTCTCCCTCTGGAAACTGAATTTCACTTCTGTGACTACTACTGTATATGCCCTCTGGCTGGCAGACTTAAGATCTATCTTATCTCCAGTTAATTCTATCAGTAGAGAAAGAAAGAAGCTCAGGAAGGATGTATGCTTCTGAGTTTACACTTCTATCATCTGCTTTCATAACGTGTTCATGTAGAGTCTTTGTTCACCAGAATTTTGAGGATTTAACAGTTAACCAGGTTCCCTGGTATAAAATAAAAGAAACAAATATACGTTAAAAATGTAGATGCATTTTTGGTTTGATTCGGTCTTCCTTTTTATTTTGAAATAATTTTAGACTTAAAAAAAGTTGAAAAATAAATATAGTGAGCTCCCACATACCCTTCACTCAACTTTCCTAATGTTAATATCCTAAATAACTATAATACAATGATCAAAACCAGGAAATTGTCACTGATGCAATACTATTAACTAATCTGAAGACTCCATTTGAATTTCACTAGTTTTTTCACAACTGTCCTTTTCTAGTCCAGAGTCCAACCCAGGATCACACATTGTATTTAATTGTTGTTTTCTTAGTTTCAATCTGTGACAGGCCCTTGGTCTTTATTTTTTATAAAAATGTACTTTTTAATCTTTACATGTATTATATTCTTTTTGATTGACACGTCATAACTGTATCCATTTATGAGGTATAGGGTGATGTTTTGATATATGTATACAATGTGCTATGATTAAGTCAACCTAAGTAACCTATCCATCACCTTGTTTACCTATCATTTTTCAATGGTGAGACATTTGAAATGTATTATCTTATTTCGAAATACATAATACATTATTATTGACTAGTCACCTGCTGTGCAACAGATTACAAAACTTATTACTCCTATGTGAAATGTTGTACTCATTGATCAACTTCCAATTTCCTTGCTCCCCACCCTGCTGCCCCTCAGCCTCTGGTAACTATCATTCTAATCTCTACTTCTATTAGTTCAGCTTTATTAGCTTCCATATCTAAAAGATCATGCAGTATTTGCCTTTCTGTGCCTGGCTTATTTCACTTAACATAATATCCTCCAAATTCATTCATGGCGTCAGAAATTATAAGATTCCCCCCTACTTCAATTTAAGACATACAAATGGCCAATAGAAACATTAGAAAGTTCTCAACATTATTCATGATTAGGAAAATACAAATTAAAACCACAATGAGATACCACCTCATACCTGTAAGAATGGCTTGTATCAAAAAGATGAAAGAACAGTGTTGTAGAGTATGATGGAAAAAAAGGAACTCACATATTGTCAGTGTAAATTAGTGGTACAGCCATTACAAAAAAAAAAGGTATTGAGGGTTCTCAAAATATTAAAAATAGAACTACCATCTGACCCAGTATTCCACTTCCAGGTACATATTTAACAAATCATTTTAATATATACTCCATCTTAAAAGGACATTAATAAAGATAGAATCATCATATACTTAACCTTGGGAATAGAACTGAAAGATCAGCATGTTGGGTAAATATGTCCTTGTTTTCCAAGTTAAGGTAATTTTAGCCACAATTCACTCCAAACAGTGGCCATTAGTAGACTGATCAGTTGATAAAATTTTTCTTATTCTAATATTGGGATCCCTGGTCTATATCTATATATCTAGCTAGCTATCCATCAGTGTATCTATCTGCCTGTTTATCTTTAGATTTGTAAATTCCTTCATATTAAAAGTCTTAATAACACGTAACAATTAAATCACATTTTTTGTATGTGCTAAATCATCTTAGTAATAAAGAACAAAATTTGGCAAACTCTGGATAACCTATAAACCAATGTATAGGATAAATTCAATTAAAAACTACACACCTATCACAAAGATAGTAGACAGTGTCTCGCTTGTGAAACAATATTTGAAAAATATACTTGCTGAAGTAGTTATTGCAAATTGAGAATGCTTGACAACCCTATAGCTCAATGGTTCTCAATCTAGACAGAATTTTGTCCACTATGCTATTTTTGGCAATACATGGAACCATTTTTTTTTTATTTTTTTTATTTTTTTATTTTTTATTTTTTTTTGAAAGAAAGAAAAAGAGAGGAAAGAAAGTGAGAGTGAAAGAAAGAAAAAAAAGAATGTAAGAGAGAATGAAAGAGGAAAAGAAAGAGGGAGAGAGAACGAGATTCTTGTTCTATTGCCCAGGCTAGAATGCTGTCTAAAAATGGGTATTAAAAACCTCTTTTATGCCAATAATTGTACTTAACAATGGAGACAGGAAGGAATAAGAGATGAAAATAACAAACAAGCAGCCAACCAATATTTTATTTAAACCCGCAAAATGCTATGCAATTGCTGAGGAGTGATTTACTTCCAATTATGTGGTCACTTTTAAAATAGGTGTAATGTGATACTGAGAAAAATGTATGTTTTGCGGATTTGGGGTGGAGAGTTCTGTAAATAATTGTTAAGTTTACTTGCTCCAGGTCTGAGTTCAGGTCCTGGATATCCTTGTTAATTTTCTATCTCGTTGATCTAATATTCACAGTATAGTGTTAAGTCTCCCACTATTATTGTGTGGGAGTCTAAGTCTCTTTGTAAGTCATTAAGAACCGGCCTTATGTATCTGGGTGTTCCTGTATTGGGTGCGTATATATTTAGGATCGTTAGCTCTTCTTGTTGCATTGATCCTTTCACCACCATGTAATGTCTATCTTTGTTTCTTATGGTCTTTGTTGCTTTAAAGTCTGTTTTATCCGAGACGAAAATTGCAGCTTCTGTTTTTTTTTTGTTTTTTTTTTTTTTATCTCCATTTGGGTGGTATGTCTTCCTCCAAAACTCTGTTTTGAGTCTTAAGTCAGAATTTTTAAGTACGTTGCAAATAACTTCTATATTTTTAAGCAAGTTGCAATTATCTATTCATATTTAATTTAGCAAAATATAACTTGTTCTTCAATTTATTTTGTTTCTGAAGTCTGTGTCAGCATTTGCTCCAATTTGCAACCCTGTACTCTGTCCCTGGGGCAAAAAAGCCTTTAGTGGATATTTGGGAACAGATCAAAGTAAATGGAAGGTAGGTACTGAATGGCTATCTTAATACTCAATCTTAAGTTTTCAAGTTTCTTTAAAAGGCTGGACATACCGCAGACATTTTATTCCTACCCTGCTCAAGTTAGGGCTCCAGAGCTAAGACGAATTAGCAAAATTTGTGTATATTTATATCAACAAAAAACCCTACTTTCTAACTGTATTGAATAATGGCAGATATTCTAGGGCTACATTTTTTTCTACTAAGGGTTAATTTATATTTTTATTTCTAAATTAACAGAAAATACCACATATTACAGGTTGAGCATCTCTGATCTAAAAATACCACGTATTTCAGGTTGAACATCCCTAGTGTAAAAATTCAGAATGCTACGATGAGCATTTCCTTTGAACCTGACCTTTAAGCGTCACATGGGTACTCAAAATGTTTCAGATCTTGGAGCATTTCTGATTTTGGATTTTTGGATTAGGTATGTTCAACCTGTGTTATGAAATTTTGACTTGCATCTTATTAACTATATGCTCATTGTGTAATAGAAACAAAGAACCCTAGCTTTTTAAATTATTTTATGTATTTGTTTTCAAAATTCAGCATTTCAGATCTTGATTTGAAATTCCAGACACGAGTGTTTAAAAATAGATATTCTGTTACATACATTTATGTGAATATTCCCACAGCAAGATTGCTTTTTTAAGCATGCAAAACAGGTGCTTGCAAGTGGAGATAAAAATGACCCTTTCTCCTGAGAGCCATTTTATTCTTGTGCAGAAATGGACCATTTGCAAACTCCACCACGAGTTTAAATACTTTGCAAGTGAACTCATCATCGTGCATTGTTAACAAGCAGAAAATACTTGAGTGGATAAAAAACACAACTTCTTTGGCTTAAAATATTTATAGTTCTGTGTTCAGGGGTCATTCTCTTATGAACCCCTACTTTATTTAAGGATGATTACTGAAATTCTTAACAAATTAGAGGGTTCATCCTTTAGTAACTAGATTACAGTTGTGTTTAGGCTTGAATTTTTATTATATTGGAAGAATGCTAGAACTGATTTAGGATTAGGTCCTTTGAGAACTGACATTGCATGTACATCAGTGTTTTGAGTCTTCATCAGGTGCAAAGTCTATACTAAGTTCTGAGCTCCTTTGTTACGAAAATGGTGATCTTTCACATCCACTGGGGGCTTATGGTCTAATAGAAGAATTGGGTAAATGACCAACTAATTGGAGGGAGAAGATGAGAGGTAGAGGCACAAGTAACCTAAAAAGGAATCTAGTTATGCACTTTTCTCCAAGTGACAGTAGATTTTACTGTCTTATTTATGTTGTATTTAGGGTATTTAATTTATGATTGAAATCAGGAAACCATGTAGAATTATGAAATCATAGGATTTAGAACTAGTCAGACTTTATAGGTCCTCTCTCACTCCTTTAAGATGAAAGGAAATAGAGTCTTCAAAAGCAGGATACTTAGAGGACAAATCTTTTGATGGCCGTTTGTCTTGGTCAACGTATAAAAGTTGTGGTTAGTGAATGTATGTGAATAATTAAGAATATTTCAAGATGAATGATAAAATATAAAATTGTAACTAGTGGCAGCTCCTCAGATAATAAATTTGAGATGATGTAGATATGATTCAGATTATTCATACCAGATCTTTCTGAAAACTTACATAGATAGCAGAGGTTTGGTGCTGTTCAACAGCAAAAAAGAAGGCTGAATGTATTTATGTCTGGAATTAGAGCCATGAAGAAGAGACCAAAAAAAAAAAAAGATTATCTGAAATAGAGACTATTTAGAAAAAGATCATGGAGTTAGAAGAAACTTCTAATTTCCAATTTGTAGAAGGAGTTACAAAGAAAAAAAAAATCATGTTCTTACTGGAGTCAAGAGGAGATTAAGAATATTAAAGGTTTAGAAGGAAAAAGGCCATTTTGTGAAGAATGTCTGACATACGGGATTCTTGCCACTCGTCTAGGACTGCCTGAAAGTAGGGAAGAGACTATTATTAGAATATAGAATTCTGAAGACCTTGTAAATAAAAACCTGGCAAGATTTTGAGCCAACTTAAAAGCATATTTCTGATTTAATCAGCCTTAGAACTTAAATAACTTTAAATTTCTATTTGGTACTAGTATAGTATGTTCTGAAGAATATCTTTGAATTTATTTTTCAATGTAACTTCTCTTTTTATAGGCATATGATGCTACCCATCTTGTGAAATCCTATCCAGGTTCTCAGCTGGACATACTAATTGATCAAGGAAAAGATGACCAGTTTCTTTTAGATGGACAGTTACTCCCTGATAACTTCATAGCTGCCTGTACAGAAAAGAAAATCCCCGTTGTTTTTCGATTACAGGAGGCAAGTACTAGGAAACCTTAGCTTGATAGAAATAATGTAACAATGAAGAATAAGGATTCCGTGGCATTTTCTTAACTTTATTTTGGAATATAAAATGCTACTCTAGTAAGTTTTTAATTATATTGACACTTGAAAGCCTGCCTATAAAATTAATTATATCTAACACTAAATTTGATAGAAATAGGAAAGGTTTTGGCAGTGAAAAATATTATTTTCCATCAAACCAGTAAATAACAAGATGTTTGATGCTTGAATGATGATTAATCTTCAACATTAGCGGATACATCTTTCTTTACACATATACCTTTGCTACAGTAGAATAAAAAGGACAAACTTCTACCCCAATTACTCTTTATTTTATATGCATATTTTAGCGTCAGAAGTTCAGCATTATTTATCACACATATGTGCTATATATTATTTGACTTACCTACTAAGCTATTCGTTGTGCTACTTGACATTTCTGGTTGTTTAAGAATAATAACTGAGTACTAGTTGGCTTGCAAGTTGTTTTAACTAAAATACTTTTGACTCTCCACTACTCACCCAACTCTGTATATGCTATCGTAGTCATAATTAAAGAAATTCTGCTTTTATTTTTAAAAAAAAACTTCAGAATATAATTTAAAATATTTCAGAGTGAAAAAATAAGCACTGAAAATTATACCTGATCATGATTTTTGAAAAATTTTTATTCATGTTTAAGGATAATGTGTCGGGCACATTGATCTAAGATGTAATTATGTTGGTAAAAGTTCAAATATCCCAGATCAATGTGTAATGCGGTACATTACAGTTTGTAAAATACTTTCACAGCATTAACTCATTGTTAATTCTTACACCCGCAAATGAGATGTCATTCCTTTCCTGTCCATCTGTTTTACAAATGAGGAGAGAGGCTCAGGGAAGTAACCTACTTATCTAATATCACATAGCTAGTAAGTGGTGGAACCAAGACTGGAAGCAAGGCCATTTGACTGCAAATACTGTCCTCCTGTCATTTATCAAGCCATTCTCAGGCAGCATGATGTGCTCCTGAGGTGCAAAGGAATGGAATTAGAGCTAGCACAAGGAGAAATTGTCCATAGCTTGCTGCCTGTCTAACTTATGCAGAAGATCTGAGCAATTTTCCTGTTTGCAGGGATATTTTGCCCATATGAACTATAGATAAACATGTGTATATATATATATATATATATATATATATATAGTGAGAAAATGTCAAAAACTAATACATTATATATACCTTGTTGTCTCTTAGTGTCCATCCTTGAGTAATAGAATAGAATTTTGCTTTAGATTTATTTGAACATTTAGCATCACAATTAAATTATAGGTCAACAACCAGTCTTGAGAAATCCAAATGCCAACTTGGCTATAAATATAGTAGTAAGTTTAACTTCAGTAACTATAGCTATAAG
Source organism: Cacajao melanocephalus (assembly GCA_963573385.1). Classification (NCBI taxonomy): domain Eukaryota; kingdom Metazoa; phylum Chordata; class Mammalia; order Primates; family Pitheciidae; genus Cacajao; species Cacajao melanocephalus. The sequence goes on from CAUYLG010044832.1 coordinate 8,798, forward strand.
TGATGTACCAAACCATGTTTTTTCCAAATGACCTTAATTTCTTGGCACTACCCATGATGGATGGATGCCTCATCTGCTTCCCCAAAGACTGTGCCCAAAAATTGTTTCTACAACGTTTCTGCCTGCCAACAAAGTCTGAAAATCTCTCAAGTTGGTTATAAAAACAACAGAGTTAGAAGATGGATGACATTCTTGGAGGGAAAAATAAGTCAACTTACTTGTTTCTAAAATGCCTGTATCCCAAGCAACTAGAACACATAGTTGTCTATACTTAATGAGGAGTCAAGACAAACCACTCAATTCTTCTAAAAAAGTAAGAAAGTATTCAAAGCACAAGAGTTACAATCTTGAGCTTGGGCACAACTTTCTATTCAGTTTACTTCCAGCATGGTTAGGTTAAGAGTGAACTACCCAGCCTGAAGCAGATCTTGTTTAGATATGTTGTAATTGAATCAGCAACTGAATGAACATGCCTGAGTAGTGGCTCCAGAGAGCCTACCTTCAGATTTTCTCGCCAGCTTTGACCCAAGATTACCTTGGGTCTGAGAGTTCTATCACCTGCTTTATCATATCACCTGCTTAATCATTTGATTATAAGCATATTGTAACTGTATTTCTTTGTGGGATAGAAGGTGTGAAAAATAAGCTGGAAATAATAGGGGATATATATAAATAAATAATCTGAGAGGGAAGAAAAATAATTACAGTCATGCACATGATATACCCAGCTTCATTCCTTTACCTCTTTTTAATGGTGTTAAATGCTCACAGTTTATATTCTGCCAAATGTCAAAAAACAAAAAAATTTAGAGGGAGGGGGTTAGTGCATTGGAAATATTTATTCGCTTATTTATATATTTTTCTTTTTCTGTTTTGGCTTCAGGGAATCTAAATTGAAAAAAAAATACTAGGTAGCAAAATTCTGATATCTAGTGTACAGAGACCAAATCTTATTCTGAAAAAGAAGGGCTTAGTATGTCTTATCTTTGCTTATTGGAGTTACACAGTGAGGAAAAAAACTTAGTGACCTAATATTGAAGAAGTTTCCAGAGACTGTATTCTCTTTGTGGAATAGGAGAGGCTCTACTACCTCCTTAAGCCTCAGGACCTTTTTAAAGATTGAGAGGCTGTTACAGCCTCTGGATCTGCCTTTTAGAGAAGAGTAAGAACATGGCAGAGAATCCCAGAAATGTAGAGATCTCTCATTCATCTCTATATCCCATGCTTATTTAGCATAGTTATCTAGCATAGAGACTCTCAATACTTGTTAAATAAATGAGTACAATGCAAAGTCTTCCTTTTTAAACGTTGAAGAGATTTAATAACCTTGGGATTCATATCCAAGCTTTTCTAATTGGCTCTGGAAAATATGTAAGAAAACACTGCCTGTTAAGATAAACAAACATCCATCATAGCTGCTGGAGCACTGCTTCCTTTTCAGTGAAAAGAATGAAAGAATGAAATGTGTTCATTTATTTTTATACTCCAGGAGTCATAGTGAGTTTTGCTACTAAGGATTTTCCATTTAAAGTGTGAAGTAGAGGAGAAAAGGCCCCTTCAGATGTCACTAAACATAGGCATTTGCAGAAGCTGCTTAACATGTGATACCAACTCGTTCATCAAAGAATTCAATTAAAGAAGCCATCCCCATTTAATAAGACTGATAAACAGAATCCCTAGTTGGGGATGATACAGTTAGCTCGAATTGTGTAGCTTCAGCAGGATACCAATATTTTCAAATGTGTTCTATTGTGTTTTTGTTGATATTTTTAAAAATTCTTGGTCCCTCATGGCAGGCATTTTCTTCTTTCTCATATAGGTGAATCTTTATCATTATGGAACTTTTGGTCATTTGCTTTGGGTTTTAGATGTCTTGTCTTGTCTTGCAATATATTCCTGGGTTTACCTTGAGACTTCTCTAATAATAATGATTGCTATTCATGTGTGTCTGATGGCTCTTAACATACAAGAAACTAAGGATAAAATATGGCATACTCAGTCACATTGGGACTTGGTCACACAAGTCTTTTGAGGTGTCTGTTTCCCTGCATCTGTACCCATTTTCTATCAAATCTATCTTTTGATCTGTGAAAAATGGCAGATAATAAATACTTGGGTACATTTTACAGGTTTCGTGGCCTTAACAATTCAAGAATTATATGGATGGAAAATGCTTTTCTTTACATTTCTTTCTTTATATAGGAAACTGTAATTTAGCTCTAAATTTAACTAGCCAGCTGGGACTTAGTCTAATCATTGAGAGACATGACATCAAGTAGTTTTGAGTTTCGGCTTTAATCTTGACAACATTCCTGTGACATTCACTTCCATAATAGATGACAAATTGCTTTAAAAGACATAAGTTACTTTTACCTTAAACCAGAACTTTTTATTAACTACTGTTCCCAAGATAAACATTTAATACCTCTCTGGAAGGGAGAGATTGAGAACATTTACTGATTCATCAAAACCTTAGAGATTTGCCTTGTTTTCTGAAGCGTTAGTGATATTTTTATTAGCTTTATTTTTATTTCTTAGGTACTTAGAAAAATTCTCGTTTTTTTCCTATCTGTGACCATTTACTAGTCCAAAACTGAAAAAAATCTTTCTTAGACTTTATTTCTTTTAGTTTATTCAACCTTGTATTTTACTTGTGGATAGGGATAAATTATCTGGTGTTTGAAAGTTCTTAGAAAGTTCTTCCCACCTGGAGTGTAAATTAGTTCAACCATTGTAGAAGATAGTGTGGTGATTCCTCAGACCTAGAGGCAGAAATGCCATTTGACCCAGCAATTCTATTACGAGGTGTGTATTCAAAGGAATATAAATCATTCTGTTATAAAGATACATGCACATATATGTTCACTGCAACACTGTTACAAAGACATGGAATCAACCTAAATGCCCATCCGTGATACACTGGGTAAAGAAAATGTAGCACATATAAGCCATGGAATACTATGCAGCCATAATAAGGAACGAGATCATATCCTTTGCAGGGTCACAGATGGAATTGGAAGCCATTATCCTCAGCAAACTAATACAGGAATACAAAACCAAACACCACATGCTCTCACTTACTTATAAGTGGGAGCTGAATGATGATAACACCTGGATATATGGGGGGCAACAACACACACTGGGGCCTGTCAAAGGGCTGTGGGGGAGGGAGAGCATCAGGAAGAATAGCTAACGGATGCTGGGCTTAATACCTGGGTGATGGGATGATCTGAGCAGCAAACCACCATGGCACACATTTACTTATGTAAACTGCATATCCTGCACATGTACCCCTGAACTTAAAAGTTGAAGAAAAGAAAAAAAAGGAAGAAATTTTTTACCACCTTAATACCTTATATTTTTTTATTTCTTTTTTTATTTCTTAATACCTTATTATTTTTTACTGTTTTTTATCTTGTACTCAGAAGAGGTGTCGAAGTCACCAGAAAGGGATTATTTCGCCATTTACCTACAACAATGGTTTTAATTGACTGGATAGATAGAAATATCTTTCAACTCAACTGCTTAGCACATCACATTTCTCTCTGTTTCATGGTAGTTTTTTTAAAGGTTTACTGACATTTTACCTAATTTGATATATTGCTAAGGGATGTCAAGGTTTAATGAATTATTCCTTTCTCCTCAAATAAAGATATGATATACTTTTACTGTGTAGGAGGAATTCTTAACATGATTTATGATGGCTGTGTTTGACTTCCCAACAATGATAGCGCATTTGGGCATTTTTATGTTCTTTTTCTATATTGTTTTTGTGCTTATTTTGTATTTTAATAGTCACTGTCTTATTGATGTGCTGCATTTGTAAATTGAAATGTCTTGCCCGTGTTTCTAAGCTCTCTAAATCCTGATTCTTTTCATCTTGGTTGATATGACAATGTCTACTCTGCATATTTAATGTATTCTACAATGTTGATATGACATGTCTACTCTGCATATTTAATTAATATGTTATTTCCTCTCTTTACATATTAGTGGCAGCATTTAGAAGCTAGACTATGTTTAGAAGCTAGGCAGAATGTTTAGTTTTCCTTCATATTTTCACTGCCCTTTTATGTACAGTGAAAATGTTAAAAGTACGACAACCTTGATTTTATTATAAACCTTCCTCATACTTCCTTAATGTTATGTTTGCAAATTAAATGACCTTAGAGATATATTTAATGTTTCTAATATTGATGTTTCTGAATGGAAGATAAATGTCTTATCATCTCTTTATCTTGTCTTCTAGGGTTATGATCATAGCTACTACTTCATTGCAACCTTTATTACTGATCACATCAGACATCATGCCAAATATCTCAATGCATGAAAAACTCCAAATAAGAGAATCTCTTCAGGATTATAAAAGTTGTAAAATACAACTGTATTGCTGAGCAAAAAAAAATTTTCAACACATTGGATTTTATAATGCTAAAAGGGCTTCATTCTATAGTTGAATCACATCTGAATAAAGATATAAGACCTACTTCTGATTTTAAAAGTTATTTTACAAATGTTCACATAGGAAATCTTTAATGCTTTATAGCTTTTTCAGTGTCATTTGGAAATTCTTATATTAATCCCAGGTCATAGAATATGAATGTAATCCTATTTGAAGTGTAGAATAATCACTCTGGAACAGAAGACTTAAAAGTAATTTAGCCCAAACTCCTCACCTTTCCAGACTTTAAGCCTCTGAAGACATGGTCTGTCTTTGTCATGTTCTTTGTTGAATCTCTAGTGTCTAGCAAGTGCTTGATTTCTAATGGGTATTTAATAACTGTTAGCTACAGAAGAAGGAGGTAGGCTCAGAAAGGTTAAATGAATTCCCCATCATTACACAGCTATTTGTGGGATATTAGAAGACAGATTTTCTAAGTTCCAGTCCAGTAATACCTTTTCTTACCTATTAAGCCTAATATATTTATGAACATTGGTTTTTGGGTATATTAAGGCACTCAAGAACTAAATAAGATTCATTCTGAAAATGGCTAAATAAGGAAACTTACTAGTTTCATATGTTACTGTAAACATGAATATTTTCCCTTAGTCGCATGCAGAGGTTTAACTTGGTGAGCTCACCAAGAAAACTAATATGTCTCTGTAAATACCAAATTGTTTTCCTTTAAGAACTTAATAGACAAACTTTTTGAAACATGATAAAAGCCGGTAAAACATGATAGAAGCCAATAAAGCCTGGCTGCTTTAAAAATACTTTTTTTCCGTTAAAAAATACATTTTAAACATTCAATAGGAATACATATTATGGTAATTGAAGAAAATGACATTAGGTTCTTAAAGTTGTAAAATTTAGTACTATTTAAACATCAGTAGTCAAGGCTGAGCCCTAGAGTGAGGTATACACAAAATGATTGTTGTCTAAACAGTTTTGTGTTTTCTAATAAGATCATTCATGAACGTTTTACATGCTGGTAATTTATTTGTGAAGAAAAACAATTATATTGTCCCTAAGATCATTGAGGTTGAGGTTTAAACCAGAGAAGAAAAACTAGTAGGAGATACATACACTAAGTTTAAAAAAAAAAAAAGCGAAGGAATTGGCGTACATGATTATGAGGGCTGGCTAAGCAAGTCTAAAATCCATAGAGCAGCAGTCAGGAAGAGACGGTCACAAGCAGATGGACTCTGGGCATGGGCGCAAGCTGTTGTCCACAGGAGGAATCTCTCTCCTGGTGAGGCCTCAGTCTTGCTTTTAAGGCCTTATCATTAAGTGAGGTCCAACTGATTGTTTCTTCCTATTTAAAGTCAGTTGATTAGGGACTTTAATTGTATCTGCAAAATTCCTTCGTAACACCACCTAGATTAGTATTTGAACAACAGGGGACCGTAACTTAGCTAAGGTAATGTATCATTTTAAGAAAATAGTTTCTTTGCTTTTTTGCACAGTAAATGCAAAATATTTAAATATTCATTAATTGCTGATGAATAGCTAATGATGATAAAGACAAAACCTTCAGTTAAGTCACAGAAATGATTGTTGAGGATATAGAAGAACCTAATAAACTTGAGCTTGCTTTTTTGTGTTACAAATGCTGGCCTGGGGAGGGATGAGTCCTTATCAATGCCTAAATGTAATATGAGTTTCCCCAAATAGAAAGAATTCAGTCTCAATGTCTCTCATATTGTAAAGATCCATCTCAATGACCTTATAGTTAACAACAAATAACCTACAAATTAACTCCCAATGCTTGTTTAGGGTGTTTCTAAAAGTCATCTGACAATCAGATATAAAAGAAGGTAAAGGAATCGGACATTTCCTGAGTTATATTCAATGTAAAACCCTTGAGAAGATGATGTTCGTGAAGAAACAATACTGTAAAGCCACCACCATTAAGAGTAAAAGGACAAGCCACAAAGTAGATGGAGATGCTTGCAATACATACATCTGACAAATAATTTGTATCTAAAATACATTAACTCTCACAAATTCTTGAAAACAAAAAAATTTGTACTTAACAGGATAAATATGGCTAATGAATGCATGAAAATGTGCTTAACTTAGTAAGACTGGGGAAATACGAATAAAAACTACAATGAAATGAAACTACATACCCACCTGAATGACTAAAGTTCAGACAATGGAAAATCCCACGTGTTGGCAAGGATATATGGTGACCTGTATTATATTGCTAATAAGGTGCAAACTGAGAGGGTCCTCTAAGGTCTGGTTCAACCTTAGCAAACTGCTGAGGTCTGGTGAGGCCTCAGACCTTAGCACATATAGCCTTTAAATGCATGTTTCTGTATTTAACAGGGACATTATGGCTATATGAGAATGTTTACAGCAGCACCATTTATAATAGCCCAAATCTAGAAATAACCTGAATGTCCATCTATAACAGTAAAATTGGATATTTATACAATGAAATATTCTACATTAATAAAAATTAACTAGATGCAGCAACATAGATAGGATCTCAATCATAATCTGGAGTGAAAGAATTCTGACAACAAATTACGTACTATATAAACAACTTGGTACCATTTTATATAAGGTTCTAGACCAGGCAAAATTCAGGCATAGTGTTGAAGTCAGGAGGTGTTACACATAGCAAGGCAATGGAGGGGGTTGGTGGGGGGCATTCTGAGAGAAAGGTGATTGGAGCATGGCAGGAGAGAGTACTAGTGATGCTATCTTTCTTCATCCAGGTGCTTGGTACATGAGCGTGTTCACTGAAAATTCATCAGGCCATACACTTAAGATTTATACACTTTTTTATATGTGTTATACTTCAATAAAGTTTACATTAAAAGTATATGACTCAGTAATTCCACTCTTAGGTATACAACAAAATTTTAAAAAAATAAAATAAAAAAAAAATAAAAGTATATTAAGTAGTTATGCTGTGAAGATCATAATCACATTGTCTTCCACAATAGTTGAACTAATTTACACTCCCACCAACAGTGTAAAAGTGTTCCTATTTCTCCACATCCTCTCCAGCACCTGTTGTCTCCTGCCATTTCCATTTTCTTTGTCCCTCTCTTCTGCTGCCCCAGCCCCTCCTGGCGTAACTAAGCCATTTTCCTTTTCCATATCACAATCCTGACAGCTCATCAGGAAGCAGAGGGAGCGGGTGAGCCAGGGTCCTCCGCAGAGCCTCGGTGCCCCCTTTCGCTGTGTCCAGAGGGGCAGAGAAAACAAGACTTGGAGAGGCAACTGGGAGGGAAGGTGCTGTCTATACCCCCCGACTGACTCTGGGGTGCTGGCCTCCCCCCGCCTTCGGGGGCCAGGCCTCAGGCCCTTTCACTCCTTGGGCTGATTCTCTGTGCCTAGTACCAGCCGGTGCCAGCTGGCAGCTCTCACCGGAGACTGAGGTGGCACGCATATGGAGGAGGGGAGGAAGTGGGCAGGGGCTCAAGCGGAACAGGGGCCAGGATCTGAGGAGGTGGAGTCAGAAGCTGGGTGGCCAGCATTGGGGTCTCATGGGATGAGGGAAAATCGAGGCAGAGAACCCTGGGGGCTTCCAGGGGAGGAGGGGAGGTGTCAGGTGGTCCCCACTCTGGCTCCCCTGCCCCTGGAAAGTCCAGTCCTCTCCCCACCACCTACTTTCCTCTACGCTCACCGCCTTAAGCTGCCCCTGGCTAATTCTCTTTGGTCCCTTTAAGAGCTGCCTGGGAACTGGGGCACCGGAGGGGGCTGGCAGGGTCCCCACCCCCTCCCTGCCATGCCTGCCCCTGCTCCACCCCCTGTCCGGTGCAGACTCTGCTGGAAGTCTTGGACGCCTGGGTTAGGGTCTCCACCTCTGGGCTGGGGGTAAGGCTTAAATGTGGTGGGGAAGAGGGATTGTGGTCCCTGGTATGGGAGGGAGGCGCGGGATGCCAGAACCCTGGGACGATGGACGTGGAGTGTCTGCATGTCAACTCCAATGGACAACGCAGGGGATGGTCCTCTGGCCTCGACTGGGGGAGGGGCAGCCTCAGGGATCTCGAGGGGCATATTCTAAGGAGCAGGATGCCTTGGTCTCCTCCCTCCACTCCCCCGTCTCATTGCCCCAAGACCTTCATTTTCTAAATTCTGTCAGTTGTGCCTTGCTCCCCTGCAATCAAAGACACAGGGCCCCCAACACCCCATCTCCCCACAGGTAGGGAAATTGAGACTAGACAAACCAGAGGAAATAGAATTATGTATGCTGCAGCAGGAGAAATGGAGATTAGCTTGTGGAAAGGCTCTCTCTCCCTCTCCACCCCACAGAACTGCAAACAGGAGGCCTGGGTGTCCAGCTCACAACAGCGAGTTTCTAGCTGTGGCTATGGCCACCACCCCGGACTATGTCCCAACTCTCTCATCGAGACCATTTAGGTCTTTCTGGAAGTTTGGACTCTCATATGGCAAGGTCAGGAGAGGTCCCTGAAGTCTGGCTGGGTGACCTGGATTGAAGTGGGGCCAGGTGGGATCTGTAGGCTCCTGCATTCCCTTGGGTTATTTCAGAAATGCAGCTCCTTCCTTCTCTGCTACAGAGACTGGGCCCAATTCCTCTAAAAGGGAAGAAAATAGGGACAGGGACCCAAGGATGTCCCATGGGGCTGTGAGGGCTTCCTGCAGCTCACCCGCTTCCTTCCTGTTACCGCACTAGTTCAGGGTCCTCTACACCCCACCATCTTAATCCCAATTTCTCCCCATGCTGCCATGTGTCTCAGTCCCAGGGGAGAGAAGGCTGGACAAGCAGGCCCCCTCTGAGTTCCCGCGGCCAAGGTGCAGAGGGGCAGCGAGGTGGAGGGTCAGGAAGCAGTGGGGACATGGCGGCCCCGCGCAGGGTCCACTTCTGCTTTCAGCGCATGGCATGCCCTTCTTGCCTCACCCCAAGGCTAATGCTCAACCACCACTCCAACTCAGACCTAAAGGGGAACAAGTCTTGGTCCGTAAAACCCTCTGTCCCGGGCCGATACCGGCATGTTCATTTCCTTCCTCTTATAGTTACTATGAAGCCTGCTGGAGCCATGCTGCTCTCAGGTGGGCTGAAAAGCCATTATTTTACCAAGGTGAGGCAGAGAGGGCGAGTGCCCTGCCCGGCTCACACAGCAGGCTACAGCCCTCCAGCGGGGATCCAGGGCCCTTGTCCCAGACTCATGGTGCCTTTTCTAGTGCCCCTGCCAGCTGAGAGAGGAAAGCCTGGAAGGGGCTTTTTTTTTTTCTTTTTCTTTTTTTTTTTTTTGTCTTGAGATGGAGTTTCTTGTTGCCCAGGCTGGAGTGCAATGGCGTGATCTCGGCTCACCGCAACCTCCGCCTCCAGGGCTCTAGCGATTCTCCTGCCTCAGCCTCCCAAGTAGCTGCGATTACAGGCATGTGCCTATAAAATACTTAAAAAATACGCCTGGGTAATTTTGTGTTTTTAGTAGAGATGGGGCTTTTCCATGTTGGTCACGCTGGTGTCGAACTCCCAACCTCAGGTGATCTGCCTGCCTTGGCCTCCCAAAGTGAGGCTGTGAGCCACCGCGCCAGGCTTGAAGGGGCTTTCTCAACTCCTCATTTTACCAACGAACTTAGGGCCCAGTGGAGACAGAAGAGAGATCTAGGAACAAGGCTGTTTAGGATCAGGGCTGGGAGAGGGCACAGGCTCGGCCCCCAAAAAGGCGCCACAGAAACCCCTGCCTGCCTGTGCTCCTCCCCAAAGGGGAAAGAATCCAGCTGTCTTCTTTCTCTGTGCCCCTCTAGTCTAGACTCTTGGAAAGTCCTCTGAAGTCTGCCCCTACTCTTCCTCCTCCAGCACAAACCTTTCCCTCTTAATTAATCTTGGAGGGTGTTAGCTAGAGAAGGCTTCTGGGGGAGCCACCTTCTTCTCAGGCAGCTAAGGAAGGAGAGGCAGAACCTGAACGTAGCGGTGGATCCCCTCCCTCAGAAGTCAGGATACTGTGATAGGAGAGGGCTCCTTGGGTTTCTTGACGGGGTCTGTCCCTTGGCTTATCTGCACAGATATTTGTGAGTTCATTCGTATCCTCATTGGCAAACTGAATTTGCATGGGGCTGGGCTGTGTTGCCCCGGCACATACACAGTTCCCAGGGAAGAGGGAAACCCAGAGGAACTGGCCCTAAAGGGGAATTGGCCCCATCTGACCCCCTGAACCCAGCTGGGGACATCTGCATGCTGGTGCCTGCTGAGGGTGGAAAGGGAGCTGAGTGGGGACGGGGGTTACTCTACCCCCCTTTCACCTCCTCCCACATCTGGAGCCCCTCCTCCTCCACACGTGTGAATCCAGGAGCCACAGAAGGTGGGGCGCAGTGGGACACGGGTAGGAGGAGGAAGAATATGGGGAGATTCTAGTCCCTCCCACTTAGAGATGCAGTCGCCATGGTGACTGAGGACCAGTGAGGCGGGATGGGGTTGAGGATGGGGGTGGGGGTGTGGCAGGGGCTGAGGCACTGGGAGACCGGAAAGCCTGGCATTCCAGAGGGAGGGAAACGCAGCGGCATCCCCAAGCTCCAGGTAAGGGAGCGGGAGAACTGACAGACAGTTCTGAAGGGAGAGGGCGGGGCCACTGTCTGGTGCTGGCTCTGCCCTAAGGAGGGGGCAGACAGAGGGGTCGGACCATTGTGTCTGATACTCAGCGCAGGCTTCCAGCGCTAGTCAGACTGGACGAGGGGACATAGGAAGCTCTGGGTAAGGGGTTAGGAGGGACTGAGCTGGCGGGAGGCAAAAATGCTGGGAGACAGTGAGGGTGGGAAGAGGTGGAGGGCGCTGGGGGTGTAGAGGCTTGGGGACGTCCCTAGTGCCTACACACGCTAGGCACTCAATACATACAAGTTGGCTTGACTTGCTTGTGATCATAACAAGAAGGCAGATGAGGGCCAGGGCAGGTGGAGCTAAGTCTGGGAAGCCAGGAAGCAATGCTCCCCAGGACTGGGCTCTTCTGTGGGCTGCCCCTGAGGCTGAAAGGGAGAAGGAGGCGGGGGAAACTGGACCTGCCAGATCCTTGGTGAAGCCAGCAGTGGCTTCTCTCCTGGCTCCAGGAGCCGCTCCTTTAGTGAGGCATCCGTGCTCTGCAGGGGCTCAGAAGAGACTGAGGCCCTGGGGCTGGTTGAAGCTCAAAGGTAGCATGGAGTAGGGGTGGGAAGCAACCTCTTCATCTCCCCTCCCACCTCCACATCTAGACCTTTCCTCTACACAATAAAACCTGGCAGGAAGGGGCTACCATTGGATGCTATGTAGAGGCTGCAGGGGAGGAGCTGGATCCTGGCAGGGTAGAGGGTGAACTCAGTGTTGTCATGGCAGGACCCAAGGCTGGGCTCCAGGGCTTGTGGAGAAATGGGCTGGTGGAGGTGGCAGGGAGGGGGCAGGCACGGTGACTCACGCCTGTAATCCCAGCACTTTGGGAGGTCGAGGTGGGCAGATTACCTGAAGTCAGGAGTTCGAGACCAGCCTGAGCAACATGGTGAAACCCCATCTCTACTTAAAATACAAAAATTAGCTGGGCATGGTGGCAGGTGCCTATAGTCCCAGCTACTGGGGAGGCTGAGACAGGGGAATTGCTTGAACCAGGAAGGCAGGGGTTGCAGTGAGTCAAGATTGCACCACTGCACTCTAGCCTGGGCGACAGAGCAAGACTCCGTCTCAAAACAAACAAACAAACAAAAAAAAAAAACAAGAAAGAAATGGGCTAGGGAACCCTCAGATTGGAGCTATGAAAATGGCACGGCCCCTGTGCGCAGGTCCCTGAACATCTGACCCCTTCCCACTGTCACCCCACCTGACCTGCTGCCTGATGCCAACCCCAACCAAGGTACTTCCTCTCCTTGACCTTGGTTTCCTCATTTGTATGGTTGTCAGGAGGACTATGTCTGAGTACCTTGTCAGCCCCGAGCTTCTTTGATGCTGTGTGCAGGACCTGATATACAATTTGTGGGGCCCAGTGCAAAACAAAAATATGGAGCCCTTTGTTTCAGTATTATAAGGACTTTCATCAGGGCAATAGCAGAGCATTAAACCAAGCGTGGTCCTCCTGAGCCCAGGCCTCGTGTGGCTGCACAGGTCTTGTACCTGTGAAACCGGCCCTAGCTGGGGCCCTGCCAGCTGAAGCAAGGGAGATGGCAGTGGCGCTTAGGGTCTGACGGCAGAGGCTCTGGTGTGAGGGGTGCACTGCTGGGGGCAGGTGCCCTTCCCATTGGGCTCTTTTTGACCAGGAGGCCCTTGCAGAGGCAGGGGGGTGGTACCTCACAGCCTTCCTTCAGGGAGGTTTCTGTTCCCTCTGAAATGCTTTATTGACCCAAATAATTGTGCTCAGAAGGGCCACGCTTGGAGCCAGGCACGGTGGCTTACATCTGTAATCCCAGCACTTTGGGAGGCCAAGGCGGGCAGATCACATGAGGTCAGGAGTTCGAGACCAGCCTGGCCAGCATGGTGAGCATAGTGGAATCCTATCTCTATTAAAAATACAAAAAAATTAGCTGGGCTTGGTGGCACATGCTTGTCTGTAGTACCAGCTACCTGGGAGGCTGGGGCAGCAGGAGAATGGCTTGAACCTGGGAGGCAGAGGTTGGAGTAAGCCGAGATTGCGGCATCACATACCAGCCTTCCATTCCAGCAGGTGACAGAGAAAGACTCAGTCTCAAAAAAAAAAAAAAAAAAAAAGAAGAAGAAGAAGAAGAAGAAGGGCCACACTTGGTTTAATACTCTGCTGTTGCCCTGTTGAAAGACGTCCTCAGAAATCACCCCAGAGATCTCATTTCTTAAGCTAGAGTAGATAAAGCTCACCACCCTCCCAGCCCACCCTTGCCTTGCCTTTTCTATCCAGGTGGCTCAGAACTCTTTCCTAGACAGGGGCAGGAGGGAGGACTGAGGGACCAGGATGCTGTAGAGTCTGTGTAGCTAAGACATTTGCTATTGAATGAGGCCGATCTGAATTTAACTTGGATTCTAGCTGTGTAACCTCTCTTCTTTATCTATAAAGTGGGATTATGGTGGTACCTAGCTGCTAAAATTGTTGGGAGGGCTAAAGCCTGATAGCATGAACTATTCATATTGGCTAGAGGGGCTAGGGAAGAGGACGTCTGGAGCTGGGAGAATTCTGGATGTGTGGAGGAAGAACTGGGGGCAGGACATGGAGTCTGCCACTTCCAGGATGGTGGGAATAGGGCACCAGGCTAGGAGTGTAGGGCTGGAACTCTCCCAACCTCCCATATCAGAACTCCTCCCAGTGACCCAAATAAGCCAATCTGTTTAAGCAGGGAGGCCCAGGGGCAGATTGGCTTCCCAAATCTGAGCTGGGGGTTGGGGAGACACAGAAGGTAGGGTCTGAGTAAACAGGAGTTTCTCTTGATTCTAAGAAGCTGGAAGGGTCCTGGCAACCAGTCTCTGGGAGAGTGTGGGGGAGTCCTAGGCAAGTCTTGACAGAAATGATTGTCAGGAGGGTTGTGTCTGAGACCAACCCCTAGGGAAACTGAGAGAGAGGAAAGAAGGCTGAGTAGCTCAGATGAGGAATTGTAAGGAGTAGCATGAGCTGTAACATCCCCTGAGTTGGCTGGTGCTATAGCAGGAGGGATGGAAGTTACACTACAGGAAGGACTTCCTGCCAGGGAGGAGTGCGCATGTCAGATGGAAGTGGATTATTTATTAGAGGTGGATTAACCCTGGGATGTCTGTGCTCTCTAACCTGCAGTCAGCTCACTGTGTTGAGTGGGCAGGAACCTACCCACTTTGTAGGCCATGGAGTTCTTGGCGCTGGATGCCTCATTAACTCTGCATTATGAGGCTCCCCCTGGAGCCTTTGGGGAGAGGCGAGCAGCCAGCCACCTTTGGGGGTTGGGTGCCTCTGAAGTGCGGTCCAGTGAGCATGAGTTCAGAGAGAAAATGTTCTGGGCTTCCTACCGGCCTGATGCCAAACAGTGATGGAGATTAGATTACAAAGGGGACTTCCTCAGCAAAATCACAGATAACAGCCTAATACAATTCTTTTATTTTTTCAAAAGATTATGGACCAGTTGAGAGTGGGAGGTTTAAAGGTTAGACCACTGCAGGGACTTTCCAGTAGGTAGCAGTGGAGAGACCCCACCTTGTGGGTAAGTGAAAAGAGGAATATGTCATGTCCCCTATCTGCGAAATCTGAAGCAACAGGAGAAACTGCTGCTAGGCTGGTTAGACTGGCTGTGACATGATGGAGAGGCAGGGAAATCGCTGAAATGACCTAGAAGGGCCTCTTAAACTTTCTAGATGGACCGAGCAAGAGGAGGGAGAGAGAGGTGTGTCTCTTAAGAGGAGGGTGAACCTCTTTTTATTCCCTCCCAATCCACCAACTTCCGCCCAAGCCAGGATCTGTCACAACTCGAGAGGTGGAAATTCCAGTTTCCCTGGCCCAGAGCTTCCAGTGCTGGCTTTGGCATGATGGGCACCTGGAGGGCTGCACTCCCGTTCCAGCCAGGCTGAGCTTTCTGTCCCGTGCCTCTGGGGCCTGGGAACCCCTCTTCTTCTTTCTCCTGAATGGCACCCCCACCCTAGAATCCAGACACCAGGTTTTCCACTGTGGCTGGTTCAAGGGTATGTGAGGTGAGACGGGTGGCTTGGGGTGGGTGGTCTTGGGGAAGATTATGTAGAGAGGCCCAGGGAGGCAGACAACAGGAACAAGAGACAAGGGGGCCGGGGAGCTGCAGAGGCTGGGGGCCGGCCAGCCACACCACCCAGGCCGTTCCCCGGAAAATGCTGATAGCCAGCTTGGCGGGATGGACTCTCATCGCCTCCCTGGAAGAATCAGGCCAGGCAGGCCTGAGTCTCAAAGACCCTGAGCCCAGCTGGGGCTGCGGGGGGAGGTTAGAGCAGGCCAACTCAAACCTGGTCTGCCCACCTGGGTCAGAGCTGAGTATGAGGCTCAAGGTGTCAACAGATCTGAAAGTGACAGGAAAGTAAGGTCTGAGGAATTTGTATTTTGGGTACGGGAACCTGCTCCCCAAAATGTCCCCTGCCCAGAGCCAGGCAACAATTTGGGCTTGGGCTGTGAGAAGACGGAAGGCAAAGGCGGAAAGGCAGGAAAGACTTCTTGAGAATAAGGCAAGAAAAGGTGAGCAGAGCTGTCAGTGAGAAGACAGCAGAAGAGGCAGGATGGGGGACACCTGGCCTCCTACCCAGAGGGGACAATGACGTGACAGGCTGAGGCCTGGAAGGATGATGAAAGTGAGACTCTCTTAGGGCCCTTCCAGATGGGGAACCTTCCCTGCCCTAATGCCTACCCCTCACCAACACACACACACTTCTGCTGCCTGGGGCTTTCTGATTGGTCCCCAGGGGGGATGTGGTAAGGACAGCTCACCCAGAAAGTGCCCGGGTGCCTGTTTCCCCAGAGCTCCCTGGTGACAGCCTGTGGCTGAGCATGGCCCTCCCAGCCCTGGGCCTGGACCCCTGGAGCCTCCTGGGCCTTTTCCTCTTCCAACTGCTCCAGCTGCTGCTGCCGACGACGACTGCGGGGGGAGGCGGGCAGGGGCCCATGCCCAGGGTCAGATACTATGCAGGTAAGTGTCCAACGGCAGGAAGTATGGGGATAGCAATGCAGAGCTGGAGAGGGGTGGAGGAAGGAGAGAGGAACAGAGGAGGGGGAAAATGGACATGGAGAAACAGAGACACAGAGAGAGATGCCAGGGAGAAACAGAGGGCTTCAGAGAAAGAGAGACACAGCCAGAAATAGAAGTCCAAATGGAAGGAAAAGCCACTTGAAGCACAGATTGAGGAAAACAGGGGGCCATGCATGGGGCCAGGGGCACCACTTCTTCCAGTTCTCCAAAGTTGGTGATTTTTCTTTTCTTCCTTAAATATTGCTGTCACCAAGCTGGGCACCTCAAACCCCTAACTGCTTTCACACTCCCATGTACCCCAAAGTCAAGGCCCATGCTAGAAGACCATGTGTGGACCCGGTGACCCAGGGTATGCCACACCCATGCCAACTGCATAGATCATGCTGGACCATACCGTGTCCAGGACCTTGGGATGGCCGGTCAGAGAATGGGTCCTGGAACCCAGACACAAGCACAGCTTGCTGGTTTCTTACTGAGACTGTGGAGGCTGCTGGCCCCCTCACCTCCAGGGAGAAGATTCAGGAAAGGACATAGATCATAGATGCTACAGGATTTGTAGGCGGCTGGGCGTGGCTGTGTCTTTAGCATCTTTCTGGGGTAATTGGTAAGGGAAATGTATATTGCCCATTGATGGAGAGACCTCCTCTGTGTTGGATGCCGGGCATACAAACACGTACGAGCCTCAGCCCCTGCCCTCAGGTGTTCACAGTCGCAAGGGGGAAGCACATGAGCAATCAGACCATGAGTACAGGGTGATCTGTTCAGTAACTGAGGGGTTTATGCAGCTCTGGGGAAGGCCTGGCCTCCAAGAGATGCTTGTCCCTGAGGCCGGCCCTTCCAGCCTGCAACTGCACCATATTCCCCAACTCCTCCTCTCTGTCCTGTGTAAGATTCCCTGAGCCTGCAAATGTATCTATTAGCTAGTCAGCCTTCTGACTAACGCAACAGTGCAGGTGCTAATGAGAGAGGATCTGAGGAGCTTCTTCCTCCTTGCTGATGCGCCAGCAGTACAGGAACATACACCCCCCACCCACCCCACCATGCCAAGGTCATGGAGAGGACCTAGGTGAGCCTCCCATGCCTGGCTCACCATCCCTGCCAAGGTGACATCCAGCCATGCCCACACGGATCTTTGAAGAAAAATGTTTCCTCTCTGTTCATGGTGATTCTACTGGTGGGAATTTCCTTTAACAGAAGAGGAAGAAAGCAGGGGTGGTTGGGTGGGTGGCGAGAGGGGCCCTCTGACACACAGCCTCCTATCTGCATGTAGCTCTCCTGCTTACAGCTGCCAACACTTTCCTGTCTGTCTGTCTACCTGCTGCTCCCTCTCCTAGTGAGGACCAAGGTGTCCTCCCCATGGCAGCCCTCCCTGTCCCAGGCCTGGAAGAGCATCCACTGTGCCTCCCTTTGTTTCCTGTCCCCATGACCCTGTCTCTGGCTGCCTCTCTCTACTGTGGGCTCAGCACACAAAGCTATTGTGGCTGCCGGCAGGTTGGGGTGAAGCGGGGAGCTGCTGGTGGAAGAGAGTGGGTCTAGTTGCCAAGGCCTGGGGAGCACACTCAGGCAACCCTTCCCCTCCCCCTACTTTTGTCTCAGGAGTCAGCTGCCTGCCCACCAACTGCTCATCACTCTCTCCTTCCCACTACCTCCAACAGGAGATGAACGTAGAGCACTAAGCTTCTTCCACCAGAAGGGCCTCCAGGATTTTGACGCTCTGCTCCTGAGTGTTGATGGAAATACTCTCTATGTGGGGGCTCGAGAAGCCATTCTGGCCTTGGATATCCAGGATCCAGGGGTACTCAGTCTAAAGAACATGGTGAGGAGTCCAGGGATAAAGAGTGTGGGCTGGAAGCAAGGAGGGGGTCAGCAGCTGCCCTGGGTTGGGGTGCCTATGCATGCATAACAGCTCAATTGCTCTTATCTGGAATCAGCAATTCTCTTTATATGTGTATCTTGACAATATAACAGACAGGAAATATTATCGTGGCCTCACTTTTTTTTTTTTTTGAGACGGAGTCTCACTTTGTCACCCAGGCTGCAGTGCAGTGGCGTGATCTCGGCTCACTGCAACCTCTGCCTCCTGGGTTCAAGTGATTCTCCTGCCTCAGCCTCCCAAATAGCTGGGACTACAGGTGCATGCCACCATGCCCAGCTGATTTTTTGTATTTTTAGTAGAGATGGGGTTTTACCATGTTAGCCAGGATGGTCTCAATCTCCTGAGTTCGTGATCTGCCCACCTTGTCCTCCCAAAGTCCTGGGATTACAGGTGTGAGCCACTGCGCCTGGCCGATTGAATAATATTGATTGCAAAAATGATTGATATGGAAATCACTGACATATTAAAAAAACACTGACTCAGCCGGGCACGGTGGCTCACGCCTGTAATCCTAGAACTTTGGGAGGCCGAGGTGGGTGGATCATCTGAGGTCAGGAGTTCAAGAGCAGCCTGGCCATCATGGTGAAACCCCATCTTTATTAAAAAAAAAAAAAAAAAAGAAAAAAAAAGTAAAAAACAAAACAAAACAAAATACTGACTCAAATTATATCAATAATTTGATATCCACTCAGTAGCAGAAATCACTGATGCTTCTGTGTCTTAGTCACCCTATTAATGGGAACAATGTGAGGAAGGAAGGAAGAAAGGGAGAGAGGGCACTAGCAATATACCGATCGCCTCCATGGTTCGTATGTCCTGATGTGTAGTCTGCTGATCACCTGCATACACGAGATGCTGGTTAAAAATGCAGGTTCTCAGGCCGGGTACGGTGGCTCACGCCTGTAATCCCAGCACTTTGGGAGGACAAGGCGGGTAGATCACGAGGTCAGGAGTTCAAGACCAGCCTGCCCAACATAGTGAAACCCCATCTCTACTAAAAATACAAAAATTAGCCAGGCATGGTGGTAGGTGCCTGTAGTCCCAGCTACTTGGGAGGCTGAAGCAGGAGAATTGCTTGAACCTGGGAGGCGGAGTTTTTGGTGAGCTGAGATCACGCCATTGCACTCCAGCCTGGGCAACAAGAGAAAAACTCCGTCTCAAAAAAAAAAAAAGCAGATTCTCTAAGGTGTGACCCAGGAACCAACATTTTAAACAATTCCCACAGGAAATGTGTGGTTTTACAACTGCTGCCACGTATAGCATGCTTCGTGTTAGGTGCTTTGTATATGCCACCTGGTTGTGTCTACTACCAGTAGCCTATGAAATTGACCACAATCTCTCAGTCAGGAAATGGCCAAGTCTAGATTTAAACTTGGGTCTGTCTGTTTCCTTAGGCTGTGTTCAACCATGGAACTATGTCTGATATCAGTATCATCCGAGTAATAGCCATGGTCACAAACTGGTGTTATTCCTGCCCATCAGTATGTCACTAACCACCATGCCTGCTGGTGATTTCACGTTAGAGTAGAGAAGGGAGGCAGGTCACAGCTAGAACTGAAGACCTTATTTCTTTAAATCTTGCCCTCCCAACTCCCCACTTTCAGATACCGTGGCCAGCCAGTGACAGAAAAAAGAGTGAATGTGCCTTTAAGAAGAAGAACAATGAGGTAAGTGGAGGTGGGGGAGTGGGGGCTTGGGGTAGAGAGCCCTGGCATCCCTAGACCATCCCTGGATGACCTCAGGTTGAGCGGCAGTAAAGGGTGCTTGTTTGCATGGTTATCTACTGGATTCTGTTCTACAGAGAGATACAGGGACTGCCCCTGCATTACCCAGCCTTTCTCCTCACTAGGAAGTGAGGGGGCAGCCTCTGGGGGCCCAGGAATTTGAGGCAAGTGGCCTGGAGACCTGAATTCTCTGTCTCCCTCAGACACAGTGTTTCAACTTCATCCGTGTCCTGGTTTCTTACAATGCCACCCATCTCTACACCTGCGGCACCTTCGCCTTCAGCCCTGCTTGTACCTTCGTTGTGAGTTCTCTGGGGACCAGCACTTAGTCCCCAAGCATCTCTTCTCACATCAACCCCCACCTTTTCTCTGCAGCTCTGGAAAACTCTGCCCTTCCAGGTGCAGGACCCTCATGAACGTCCTGGCCCCAGACCAATTTCCCTCTATGTCCCATTCCCTTCCTTCCTCAAGCCCCTCATTTCCCAGATGTGAGACCTTGGCGTTCTGGCCCCCCAGCCTCTTTCCCCATTTAGGAACTTCAAGATTCCTACCTGTTGCCCATCTTGGAGGACAAGGTCACAGAGGGAAAAGGCCAAAGTCCTTTTGACCCCACTCACAAGCATACAGCTGTCTTGGTGGGTGAGTATCAGGTTTCCTAGTTTGTCCCAACATCTGCTTTCTCCAGTCACGCTGTGAAATACGGAATATTACAGAGTTTTCCAAAAGGCAGGAGAAGCTGGGTGTGGTGATGCATGCCTATGGTCCCAGTCATTTGGAAGCTGAGGTGGAAGGATTACTTGAACTCAGGTGTTTGAGTCTAGCCTGGGTAACACAGTGAGATCATCTTTAAAAAAAAAAGGCATTGGTGGCTCATGCCTGTAATCCTAATAGTTTGGGAGGCTGAGGTGAGTGGATCATGTAACTGCAGGAGTTCGAGACCAGCCTGGTCAACATGGTGAAATCCCATCTCTACTAAAAATACAAAAATTAACCAGGTGTGGTGGTGCATGCCTGTTGTCCCAGCTACTCAGGAGGCTGAGGCGCAAGAATCACTTGAACCTAGGAGGTGGAGGTTGCAGTGAGCTGAGATCGCACCACTGCACTCCAGCCTGGGCAACAAAGCAAGATTCTGTCTCAAAACAAAACAAAACAAAACAAAACAAAAAAACCCAAAAAGGCAGAGGAAAGAGAGAGGGAAGCCAGAAGCCCCAGAGCACAAGATCAGAGGCAGAATTAGGCACCCCAGCCACGAGCTCCTGCTGAAATTGCCACAAAAGAGGAGGAGAGAGATACACGTGGAGGGACACAGAAGCACGAGGGTCCGGGATGCGTGAGCACTTCCTCTGGAAGCTAAGAGGGGTGCTTGGTGAGGGGGCGGAGCTGGGCTTTGGGGCTCCCCAGGAAGGTGAACTGATGCAGGGCCCCCCCCACCCCGAGACTAATAAGGATGCCAACCCCATTCAGAGGCAGGTCTGTGGGGGGCAGAGGAGCCCTTCAGCCCATCAGTTCTCTCTTCTCTCCCCCACTCTAGATGGGACGCTCTATTCTGGCACCATGAACAACTTCCTGGGCAGTGAGCCCATCCTGATGCGCACACTGGGATCCCAGCCTGTCCTCAAGACTGACACCTTCCTCCGCTGGCTGCATCGTAAGGACCTGACCCCCGCTGGCCCCCTTTCCTGAGTCCCAGAGACCTGGCACTGCGAACCGCTAATTCATTCACCTCTCATTTATGGAGGGTACAATGTGTGCATTACTGTTAGGCGCAGGGGGTACATAGCAGGGAAGACCAAGCTCCGGTCCTCTTGAAGCTTTCGTCTTACGTAAATACATTAAATAAGTACCAGTCTCCTGTAGTGGATATCAAAAAAAAAAAGAAGTACCAGTCATCCCACCCCGCCATCGCTACCCCTCGACAAGCTGTGGGACCCGAGGAAGCCTGTGTCCTGGCCTCCAGGCCAACCCAAGGGTTTTCACCCAGGCAAACCCAGGGCATCTAGGGGCTCAGTCCCTAAGCCCATCTGCCTCTCCCCCGCAGCGGACGCCTCCTTCGTGGCAGCCATCCCTTCGACCCAGTTTGTCTACTTCTTCTTCGAGGAGACAGCCAGCGAGTTTGACTTCTTTGAGAGGCTCCACACATCCCGGGTGGCTCGAGTCTGCAAGGTAGGCAGCCTGTGCGGGAGGCGGGGCTAACTGGAGAAGAGCCAATGGGGAGATGGCAGGGGCGGGACTGAGTGTTGGGCGCCCAGTGAGAGCGGAGAGCGGGGCGGGGACTCGCGGGGCTGGGGGCGCTCTTTGACTCTGCCTGTGCTCCCAGAACGATGTGGGCGGCGAAAAGCTGCTGCAGAAGAAGTGGACCACCTTCCTGAAGGCCCAGCTGCTCTGCACCAAGCCGGGGCAGCTGCCCTTCAACGTCATCCGCCACGCGGTCCTGCTGCCCGCCGATTCTTCCACAGCTCCCCACATCTACGCAGTCTTCACCTCCCAGTGGTGAGCAGCAGGGCCGGACCATGGGGGCTGGACATGGGACCTGACGCCAGTAAAGACCCCAGCTGGTGAGCGCAGGCAGGAATTGACATGAGCCAGCGCCTATTCAGCGCTTTCACATAGGAAGGCATTAAATCTTCACCACCCCTCAGGAATTTGACTCATGCCCTTTTTGTAGATGGGAAAAATAAGGCTGAGAGAGGTTCTGACCAGTTTGTATTCTGCCTAGTTCCAAAAGGGATAGGAAGCATTTTACAAAAAGCAAATATTAGAATCAATAAAATAGATGAAGAAATGGGAATAAAGGAAGAGTATGAGAAGCTAGGGATAAGTCCAACACACTACAAATGCTTGTCATGGCTGGGCGCGGTGGCTCACGCCTGTAATTCCAGCACTTTGGGAGGCTGAGGTGGGCGAATCACGAGGTCAAGAGATCGAGAACATCTTAGCCAAAATGGTGAAACCCCGTCTCTACTAAAAATACAAAAATTAGTTGGTCGTGGTAGTGCGCCCCTGTTAATCCCAGCTACACGGGAGGCTGAGGCAGGAGAATCACTTGAACCCAGGACACGGAGGTTGCAGTGAGCCAAGATCGCACCACTGCACTCCAGCCTGGATACAGAGACTCTGTCTCAATTAAAAAAAAAAAAAAGAAGAAAGAAAGAAAGAAATGCTTGTCATAAGATGTAGCATAGTCCCTGGATGCCAGCCACAAATTTTTTTTTTTTGAAACAGTCTCGCTCTGTCGCCAGGCTGGAGTGCAGTGGTGCAATCTCAGTTCACTGCAACCTTTACCTCGTGGGTTCAAACGATTCTCCTGCTTCAGCCTCCAGAGTAGCTAGGATTACAGGCACCCACCACCACGCCCAGCTACTTTTTTGTATTTTTAGTAGAGACGGGGTTTCACCATGTTAGTCAGGTTGGTCTCGAACTCCTGACCTCGTGATCCGCCCACCTTGGCCTCTCAAAGTGCTGGGACCGCACCTGGCCACTAGCCACAAATTTAGCTCTGCACTTCCTTTTTTTTTTTTTTTTTTTTGAGATGAGTCTGGCTATATCACCCAGGCTGGAGTGAAGTGGCACCATCTCGGCTCACTGCAACCTCCGCCTCCCGGGTTCAAGCAATTCTCTGCCTCCCTGCACTCCCTAATGGCCAGGGCAGAGAAACACCATCTGTATCATAAGATAAAAATAAAGCCATTGCTTGAAGGTTGAGAAAGGTTAACCGATTTGTCCAAGGTGCCCTATCCGTGGTCTGGCACCATGGTGTTTAGGTACCTGCTGACAACGTATCAGGTCCCGAAGGTATTTGCGGTAAGTGGGGTCTGGTATCCACAGGATTCAGAACTGAGAGCCTGGTGTATACAATAGTCAGGTTCAAGACAGCAGGATAAACAGCCTCCTGTCTCCACAGTCCAGGCTGAGGGATTAAAAACAGTCTGGTAGTTAGGCATTGGTCGGTTCTCTGAGGACCAGGGATCCAAGAGACTCAAAGGAAGAGAACTTTGTGTGGAGCCAGGCTAGAGCTGGTTATACTGCCCCTCCCATGGGTGCAGCCCAGTCTAGGCAAGACAGGCAAGGGCCACCCCAGGGCCTGAGCCCCAATTAATTCTCATTAAGGATAATCAGACTTCAGATCCCAAGATGGGCCTAGAGCCAGGCCCTCGGCCAGAGTCAGAGAATTCCATGGGGCTCCCTTGGCCCTTATCACACAGCGAGGGGAAGGAGTGCTAGTTGGAGTTTGGCCCAGCTCTCCACACTCTTGCCTGCTGGGCTTTTTCACTGAGGGTGGGCCAGGGCTGGAGAGAGAGCTGCCTGGCGTGGCAGAGACTAGAGACAATGTTCCCTCTGGCTGTCTCTAGGCAGGTTGGTGGGACCAGGAGCTCTGCGGTTTGTGCCTTCTCTCTCTTGGACGTTGAACGTGTCTTTAAGGGGAAATACAAAGAGTTGAACAAAGAAACTTCACGCTGGACTACTTACAGGGGCCCTGAGACCAACCCCCGGCCGGGCAGTGTGAGTACTACCCCCTATACTGAGCACAGTCCAAACATAATATGCATGAAAAAGCACCTATCATGGCATAGTAAATGCCCAATAAATGTTAGTGCTCCCCACCCCACCAGTCTTGTCTGCCTAGACATACACCTGGTACAGCTGCCTACGTTCCACGTGTCCAGCACCCTCTTATGTACAGAGCAGTTGCTAGAGCCATCTCCCTCTACCAAGGCTAAGTGAACACCAAATATCTGGGTATATCACTGTGGAAAACAATGGGCTGTGTGCCAAGTACTGTCTCGGGCATTGCCACCTGCATTTACTATTTAACTTTTTAAAAAAATCAGAGGCCATTCCAGGCATGGTGGCTCACACCTGTAATCCCAGCACTTTGGGAGGCCGAGGCAGGTGGAGCACTTAAAGTAGGGAGTTCGAGACCAGCCTGGCCAACATGGTGAAACCCCATCTCTACGGAAAATACAGAAATTAGCTGAACATGGTGGTGCATGCCTGTCATTCCAGCTACTAGGAGGCTGAGGCAGGAGAATCTCTTGAACCTGGGAGGCGGAGCTTGCACTGAGTAGAGATCTCACCACTGCACTCCAGTCTCAGCCTGGGGGATAGAGTAAGACTCAGTCTCAAAAAAAACAAAAAAAAAAACAGAGGCCAGGCTTGGTGGCTCATGCCTATAATCCCAGGACTTTGGGAGACTGAGATAGGAGGTTCACTTGAGGCTAGGAGTTTGAGACCAGTCTGGGCAACATTGTAAGACTCTGTCTCTACCAAAAAAAAAATTACCTGGGCATGGTGGCATGTGTCTGTAGTCAGCTAATCAAAAGGCTGAGTTGGGAAGATCACTTGAGCCTGGGAGTTCAAGGCTGCAGTGAGCTGTGATCACGAGAATGCACTCCAGCCTGGGTGACCAGAGCGAGATGCTGTCTCTAAAAAAGTTTTAAAATAAAAAAAAAAAAAGAAAAATCACAGCCTGGGCAATATGGTAAGACCCCCATCTCTATAAAAGAAAACAAAATCAGAGCTGTTATATACACATGATTTGAAGAATCAAATAGATCTACAGGGTTGGTCACAAAAAGCAGTCCTATTTCCCATCCTCCCCTTCTCTCCAACCGTGTTCAACTCTTTTTAGCTGGTTATTTTCATATTTATCTCAAAGTCTCTAAGTAACACGCTTTTATTGCTACTTCTTGATGTTTCAGTTTCTGATAGTATCTGCTGAATTCCCATTCTAGAAGGTGAAGATTTAACCGTGTTCCCCAACTCCCACCTCCACCCAGTGGCGTGCTAGAGCTGGGTTGCAGCAGCTAGCAAGAACTGCTTTTGCATATCTTTTTCCAAATTCATGTTCAGTGATATTACATTGGTAACTTGAAATTAGCCATGGTGGAAGTATACACCACAGCAAACAATGCAAATCGGGCTTTCTAACCCTCTTCCGCAAAAGCTGACTTGGACCAACATACAGTAACTACAACCACCCCCAATCTCCCAACGTAGTTTTCTAGTAATTTTGGTTGGATCAATATTTATATTATGACTTTTCTAATTCACAGCTGAGCCAGGTAGTAAGCCATGATTACTTTTCCTTTTTGCATAGTTTTGTTTTCCCTGGGGTTAGTAATTATCTTGATTCTTTTGTTTGCTTTGTTTTCTAAGCTCCTATCTTTATTTATTTATTTATTTATTTATGAAACAGAGTCTCACTCTGTCACCCAAGCTGGAATGCAATGGCGCAATCTTGGCTCACGACAGCTTCCACCTCCTGGGTTCAAGCGATTCTCCTGCCTCAGCCTCCGGAGTATCTGGAATGATAGGTGTGCACCACCACACTCAGCAAATTTCTGTAATTTTAGTAGAGATGGGGTTTCACCATTTTGGCCAGGCTGGTCTCGAACTCTTGACCTCAAGTGATCTCCCACCTCGGCCTCCCAAAGGGCTGGGATTACAGGCATGAGCCACCACGTCTGGCCTAAGCTTTTATCTTTAATTCAACCCCAAACTCTTCCTAAATTATCTGAATTTCTTCTGAAGACAGACCTATTAGCTTTTCTAACAGTTTGATCTTCCTGGAGAGCCTTCGTGTCTGCTCCAGTCTAGACTGGTGCCCTCTACTCCCCAACTACAGATGCCATCCTGGAATCCCCCTTCCTCATCATCCTGGGGATTCCCTTTGCCTCTTTTCTGTGACAGATCTCGTGTTTCTTGCATCCCATGGCTTCCTCTTTTTTTTCTCTTTTCTTTTTAACTATCTTATTTTAGTGGAGGTTATCCTTTGTAGATTCCTGGAAAAGGATATATGGCAGGTAAAAAATTTTAAGACCTTGAGTGTCTGAAAATGTATTTTACTTTCCCATTTGATAGTTTGGCTAGGTACACATAATTCTAGAATAGAAATACGTTTCTTTTTTTTTTTTTTTTTCAAGACGGGGTTTCACCATGTTGGTCAGGCTGGTCTTGAACTCCCAACCTCAGGTGATCTGCCCACCTTGGCCTCCAAAGTGCTTGGATTACAAGCGTGACCCACCACATCCGGCCAGAAATATGTTTCTTACAAACTTTGAAGGCCTTGCTCTATTATCTTCTAGCTTCCAGAGCTGTTGCTGAGAAGTCCAAATTTATTCTGATCCCTAGCCCTCTGAATGTACCTGTTTTTATTTCACTGGAATCTTTTTTTTTTTTTTTTTCAAATACTGCTCCTTGTGGAGCAGGGCTACCCTGTTAATTTTAAAAACTGGCCCAGCCCAGTTAATTTTTTAATATTTTGTAGAGGCAAGGTCTCAGACTCCTGGGTTCAAGCAATCCTCCTGCCTCAGCCTTTCAAAGTGCTGGGA
The DNA here is from genome assembly GCA_963573385.1 of Cacajao melanocephalus. Lineage (NCBI taxonomy): Eukaryota > Metazoa > Chordata > Mammalia > Primates > Pitheciidae > Cacajao > Cacajao melanocephalus. Next base: position 35,744 of record CAUYLG010044832.1, read on the forward strand.
TTACAGGCGTGAGCCACCATGCCTCACCTGGGATTGTATAGATTAAAAGAAATTTAAGACCAGGTGCAGTGGTTCAAGCCTACAATCTCAGCACTTTGGGAGGCTAAGGTAGGAGGATTGCTTGAGCCTGGGAGTTTGAGAGCAACCCGGGCAACATAGCGAGATCACCATCTCTACAAAATATGAAAAAATTAGCTGGATGTTGTGCCATGTGCCTGTAATCCTAGCTACTTAGGAGGGTGAGGTAGGAGGATCACTTGAGCCTGGGAGGTTGAGACTGCACACCGTTGTACTCCAGTCTGGGCAACAGAATGAGACCCTGTCTCAAAAAAAAAAAGAAAAAAATTTATATGATCCCTTTCCATCTTCTATTTTTCTCTTGCAATTTGTTTGTCATTTAGAGTCTTCCACAGCCTGGATCTTGATGATTGCGTCTCTGTAGCGTAGTTTAAGTATTTCCTGTAAATTGTTTAGTAGTTGGACCTAGAGACTTACTCAGATTCAGGTTTGGTTTGGGGGAGGGGCAAGATTACTTCATCATGGTTGTGGGCTCTTTTTTCTGGATGTGTGTAATGCCTGGCAGCCCTCTTTGTGTGAAGGAAAGACTCCTCTTTGGCAGCATTCGGTTCCTGTTTCATGGGTGCGCTATTTTTACATATCTCTCTTAGGTTAGTAATGACGGATTTCTGTGAAGTTTTCTTCTTTCTGCTTCATTTCTGGCTGGGCTGTTTGGTGGGAATCTTCAATGTCAGTGTCTTTACTATATCTTAGGTCATTACGTCTTTCCTCTTAGACCTTCAGTCAGTTTCCCAGAGCAGCCGAGATCGTGCCACTGCACTCCACTGAGGTCAGACTGCCCTCAGTGGTGACATAACAGAGACCAGATTGGCAAGCCTTAGTTATGGACATAGAGCTCCAGACAGCTTCAAGGTCCCCCATGGTTAAATATGAGTAGACATCCAAGGACTACCAGATGTGAGTAAAACCACCAACATGAAAGAAAGAAACCAAAATAAAGAAATAGGAAAAAAAAAGAGAACCAACAAAAACCTAAGAGGAAACACAAATGAATCAGAAAGAAGAAAACTTCACAGAAATCCATCATTACTATCCTAAGAGAGATAGGTGAAAATCTGGCCTTCTGCGTGGAGGCCGATGATTGGGCTTCTGGTGTCTGGGAGCCGCAGGGGATGAGGGATGGGTTTGGGAAAGAGTCTCATCATGTCGTGTACCTGCTTTCAGGATGGTGTCCCCATCAACTGGGCCTGCTGTCCTCCATCCACAAACCCTCTGTTTTACTCTCTCTGGCAGATAAACCTCCAGTCTTTGGCCAGAATGTGGAAGGGGCAGTCACCCAGCTTTGTGGAGTTGGGGGAGGATCTGCCTGTTTCTTAAACAGACTTTCAAATAATCCTCCTTATTTAGCCTCCCCATTAACCTCACTTCCACAGGTGGCTGAGGTTACTAATTCATGAACGTTAGGAATCCTGCCTTCTAAATGTTTTGGGGCCTTCTCCAGGGCTGTCTTGAGAAGATTCTTGTTTCTTTCTCTCTCTCTCTGTCTCTCTCTCTCTCTCTCACTCTGTTAAGTATTTTCTGTTTGTTCATTCATTTTCCAGTTTCCAAAGTGCGGATGCTTTTGCACTCCTCTCTTGTTCTCCCCATCTCTGTAGGTTTATGTCTTTTTAAAAATTCCCTTTGGGCCAGGTGCGGTAGCTGACGCCTGTTATCCCAGCATTTTGGGAGGCTGAGGTGGGAGGATAACTTGAGCCCAGGAATTGGAGACCAGCTTGGGTACCATAGTCAGACCCCCATCTCTACAAATAATAAAAAATTATCTGGGGCCAGGAGTGGTGGCTCACGCGTGTAACCCCAGAACTTTGGGAGACAGATCACTTGAGGATCACTTGAGGTCAGGAGTTCAAGACCACCTTGGCCAACATGGTGAAACCTCGTCTCTACTAACAATACAAAAATTAGCTGGGCCTCGTGGCTCACACCCATAATCCCAGCTACTTGGGAGGCTGAGGCAGAAGAATCGCCTGATTCTCCAGGCAGAGGTTGCAATGAGCCGAGATTGTGCCACCGCACTCTGGCCTGGGCAACAGAGCAAGACTCTGTCTCAAGAAAAAAAAAAAATTTAGCCAGGCATGGTGGCACTCACTTGTGGTTCCAGCTTCTCAGGAGGCTAAGATAAGAGGATCACTTGAGCCCAGGAGGTCAAGGCTGCAGTGAACCAAGATCATGCCACTGCACTGAGTGACAGAGACCTTGTTTCGAAAAACAATTTTTTAAAAATAAGTTAAAAACCCCTTTGACCTGTAATCTTAGCATTTTGGGAGGCCAAGGTAAGAGATCCTCTTGAGGCCAGGAGTTTGAGACCAGCCTGGGCAACATAGCAAGAACCTGTCTCTATTTGTAAAAACAAAAAACAAACAAAAAACTGTGAGAGGACTTGAGAGTAGGTGTGTTTGCTCATTCCTGCATCAAAATGAGATGTAGATGTTATTACCTTACTTTGCAGATGAGGAAGCTGAAGGTCAGAGAGGTGAAATAGCTTGTCTAAGGACACAGATTATAGGTGACAGTTGTGCTCTTGGAGAACAAGGATCCTGACTGAAGATCAGGACACAGGTGTCCCAGAGCCACAGCATGCTCGTATTAGCAGGGCCTTTAGAGAACAGCTGGTCCAACCCCCTCATTTCATGGGTGAGAAAAAGGAGGCTCAGAATGGAGAAGGGATTCTCCCAGAGTCATGCAGCAAGTTCGTGCAAAACCATGATGAGAAACGCTCCGTGCTACACCACCCCTTTCTGTGACATTCATTCAGTCATTGACTCAGCAAACATTCATTGAGCACCAACTGTGTGCCAGATCCTGTGCTATGCCTGGAAATATAGCCATGAGTAAAACTTGGTCGTTTTAAAAAATTTTTTTTTGTGACAGTTTCACTCAGTTGCCTAGGTTAGAGTGCCGTGGCACAATCTCAGGTTACTGCAACCTCCACCTCCCGTGTTCAAGTGATTCTCCTGCCTCAGCCTCCCAAGTAGCTGGGATTATAGGCACCTGCCACCACGCCCAGCTAATTTTTGTATTTTTGACAGAGACTGGATTTCACTATGTTGGCCAGGCTGGTCTCGAACTCCTGACCTCATGATCCTCCTGCCTCAGCCTCCCAAAGGGCTGGGATTACAGGCGTGAGCCATTGCTCCCGGCCTGTATTTTTATTGTTTGAGACAGTATCTCTGTTGCCTGGGCTGGAGTGCAGTGGCACGATCTCGGCTCACTGCAACCTCTGCCTCCTGGGTTCAAGTGATTCTCCTGCCTCAGCCTCCTGAGTAGCTGGGATTACAGGCACGCTACCATGCTTGGCTAATTTTTGTATTTTTAGTAGAGATGGGGTTTCGCTATGTTGGCCAGGCTGGTCTCAAACTTCTGACCTCAGGTGATCCGCCTGCCTAGGCCTCCTAAAGTGTTGAGATTACAGGTGTGAGCCACGGTGCCTGGCCATGAAACTTGGTCCTTGCCTGTGAGGGCCTTCGTCCTGCTTCCTGCTGGCTGCCAGGCCTCCTTGCTGGAGGTGCTAAGGAGGAGCAGACAGTTAACATTTGCTGAGTGCTTGCTTCATGCCAAGCACTGCTTGAATTATTTTTCATGTATTAGTGCATTTCATTTTCCCAGCTAGCCTATGGGGAAGGTCCCCACTTCACAGCTGAGGACCCTCAAGTATGCAGAGGCTGGGATGCACAGCCAGGCGGCTCCAGAGTCGGAGCTTTTACCACCACCCTGAGATAAGGACTGCCATGTAGGAGAGGGGGAAGGAGGAGAGCAGTTGTTGTGGGGAGGGTGAGCCGAGGGAAGGGGGAAAGCAGCCTGATCAACCTCCTTCCTCCTTTAGTGCTCTGTGGGCCCCTCTTCCGATAAGGCCTTGACCTTCATGAAGGACCATTTCCTGATGGATGAGCAGGTGGTGGGGACGCCCCTGCTGGTGAAGTCTGGTGTGGAGTATACACGGCTTGCAGTGGAGACAGCACAAGACCTTGATGGGCACAGCCATCTTGTCATGTACCTGGGCACCAGTGAGTAAAGAGTTCCGGGACATCCCTCAGAAGACTAGAGCAGGGGCTACCCCCAGGTTGGGGAGGGAAACTGTTGAGTTCATTCATTTATTCATTCAACAACTATTTACTGAGCACCTGCTATGTTCCTGGCATTCCGCTAGGCTCTGAAAATATAGCAGAGGAGCAAAACAGTATACTTCCTACCCCTTCTGAGCTTTGTGTGGTGGGGGAGGCAGACAGGGAGGTCTTTGGTGGCCTTATCAAGAGCTGTGTGTCTTATGGGGGAAGGTATGTTAGAAGAATGAAAGGTGAGTGGGTGGAGGGAGCTGGAAACCGCAGGTGTAGAGATCACTCCTACAGGAAGCTTGGCTGAGAAGGGAGAAAGGAAAGAGGTGGTGACTGGAGCAGGGAGTGAGGCTCAGCCAGGGTTCTTGGTTTTGATTTTTTCCCCTCCTTGCCTCCAGGGTTCTTGTTTTCCCCTCCTTGCCCCCAGGGCCCTTGCCCCCTTGGCCTCTTACTTAGACAGAAAGGACTAAGCATCTAGTAGACTGGGGGATGGTGAAGAGATGGGTAGAAGAAAGGATAAGTGGCAGGTAAAGTTGTGGAGAGAACCAGCGGCCGGAGACCAGGACACACATAGAGCTGGGCAGCTGTGGGTGGTGGGGGGACTGCGCCTGAGCTGGGCTGGGAGTGAAGTTGTAGCAGCTTGTAGCAGCAGGATGTGACTTGGTGGGTGTGTAGGCTCGGGGACAAGAAGCCAAGGGAGCTCTTATCTGAAGGCTTTTGTGTTCTCTATGAAGCAGGAGGACACAAGGTCATGAGCTTGGAGTGAGGGGGCAGGAAAGGTGGGAGGTTTGAGGAGAGAGGGGTAGATTCAAATAGCCATTGTGGGCCAGGCACAGTGGCTTATACCTGTAATCCCAGCACTTTGGGATGCTGAGGCAGGCAGATTACCTGAGGTCAGTAGTTTGAGACCAGCCTGGCCAACATGGTGAAACCCCATCTGTACTAAAAATACAAAAAAATTAGCTGGGTGTGGTGGCAAATGCCTGTAATCCCAGCTCCTCGGGAGGCTGAGGCAGGAGAATCACTTGAACCCAGGAGGTGGAGGTTGTAGTGAGCCAAGGTGGTGCCACTGCCCTCCAGCCTGGGCAATAAAAAGGAAACTCTGTCTAAAACAAAAAATAGCCATTGTTGAAAGAGGGAGAGACAGTCAGTGCGGAATGCGGTAAGACTGCCCAGTGTATGCAGGGCCTGGCTGAGGAGGATAACCTTGAAGGTCAGTGGAAGACACCTGCCAAGTTCATTCATTCCTTCAGGCCATATTACTAGGCACTGTCATCAGCTGTGCAAGTATTGGGTATACAGCTGAGAACAAAACAGTCAAAAATCTCAGTCTTTGTGGAGTCGGTGGAGACAGACAATAGCATCCGGAATAAGTACATGACATGACATCATGAGATTTGAGTCAAGTAGAGGTGTGTGCAGGGGAATCAGGGATGCAAAGGTGGTCAGGTAGACCTCACCGAGGTGCTTGCTGGAAGTGAAGGAGGCCAGTGATGCGATTTCTGTAGCTGACTGTGAACAATCCATTGAGATTACTCTCTACCTTCAGGCCAGCCTGTGATGTCATTTTCTCCCAGCTGCCCACTGCTTCATGCCTATGGAGAAATAGACAGTTGGGTTTCTCCAGGGACAAAGTTTTGTCAGGGAGTTGCAAAGGAAGGACAGGGGTCCAGGGGATTTTAGCCATGTATGAGACTGCCACCTCCATGGCACAGAGGAAGGTGAATGGTCTGGCTGACCTGTGCCCAGTATACATCGCCCTTAGAAGGAGCATTCTTACAGCTGGGGAGGCCACGTGAAGTTGGGAAGGGATCTGTGGATGAGGTGAGATGACTTCTGCTCTCTCTGTCTCCCCATAGCCACGGGGTCCCTCCACAAGGCTGTGGTGAGTGGGGACAGCAGTGCTCATCTGGTGGAAGAGATTCAGCTGTTCCCTGACCCTGAACCTGTTCGCAACCTGCAGCTGGCCCCCACCCAGGTGGGAAGAAGGGACCTGACCATCAAGTGGCCTTCCAGTGGGGCTGGCCTTGGGGGCCTGTTGGGCTGGCTCCCTGGGCCTGCACCAGGGCGCTAGGACTTTGCCAGATACGTCTGGGCTCCCTGATAATCTCCATCTTTCCTCCAGGGTGCAGTGTTTGTGGGCTTCTCAGGAGGTGTCTGGAGGGTGCCCCGAGCCAACTGTAGTGTCTATGAGAGCTGTGTGGATTGTGTCCTTGCCCGGGACCCCCACTGTGCCTGGGACCCTGAGTCCCGAACCTGTTGCCTCCTGTCTGCCCACAACCTGTGAGTGCCAGTCCTGGATGGTGGCTGACAATGGACAGCCAGGACCCTTCTTCACCAGCTTCTGCTACTGCTCTTCCTCTCTCCAGGGACTACTGACACATTCACTCCAAGAGTCCTCCCATCCCGCAGTGGGTTGCTCCAGGGATGGAATTTGGCCAGGCAGTTTTGAAGCTGCTCTGGCCATCCTGGGTTCCTGTCCTCTCTGTTCCTAGTCTCCCCTGGCCTACCTTCTTCCCTACTGCACTTCCTCCCTTCCTCTTTCCTCTTCCCACTTTCAGCTCTTTCAAGGGATAATTTTTGCTTTCTCTGCCCTCTTAGGAATTCCTGGAAGCAGGACATGGAGCATGGGAACCCAGGGTGGGCATGTGCCAGTGGGCCTGTGGGCAGGAGCCTCCGGCCTCAGAGCCGCCCGCAAATCAGTGAGTGTGGGACCTGGGGAGGTGCAGAGGTGCTGGAAGACTTTTGGGCAGGGGTGGGCATTCCTGCTCCAGTTTCCTCTCCCAGTACCTGCCTGGCTTGAGATCTGAACGCCTGAGTTGGGATAGATTTGGGTCCTAGCTATAGGGAAGAGGGATAGGAACTCTGAGCTAGAGGCCAAGCTGGGATTCAGGATTGAGGTTGCAGTTGATTTTGGTGTCAGAGTTGGGAGTTAGATAGACTAGGGCTTAGTTTGGGGTCCAGACTGGAGATTAAGGAGGGATGAAATTTGAGTATGGAAGTTGGAGTTAAAAGCTGGGGCCCAGGCCAAGCTCAGTGGCTCACTCCTGTAATCCCAGTACTTTGGTAGGCTGAGGCGGGACTCCCTTCTACCATCGCTTGAGCTCATGAGTTTGAGATCAGCCTGGCCAACATGGTAAAACCCCATCTCTATAAAAAATACAAAAATTAACCAGGCATGGAGACACATGCCTATAGTACTAGCTACTTGTGAGGCTGGGGTGGAAAGATGGCTTGAGTCCAGGAGGCAGAAGTTGCAGTGAGCTGAGACCGTGCCACTGCACTCCAGCCTGGGCAATAGAGCCAGATCCTGCCTCAATTAAAAAAAAAAAAAGGGTTGGGGTCCGAAGATAGGTTAGAGACTCTCTCCTATCTTCATCCTTCGCCCCCTCCTTTAACCCTTTTGCTCCTTTCCTTCTCCTACAGTTAAAGAAGTCCTGGCTGTCCCCAACTCCATCCTGGAGCTCCCCTGTCCCCACCTGTCAGCCTTGGCCTCTTACTATTGGAGTCATGGCCCAGCTGCCGTCCCAGAAGCCTCTTCCACGATCTACAATGGGTCTCTCTTGCTGATACTGCAGGATGGGGTTGGGGGTCTCTACCAGTGCTGGGCCACTGAGAATGGCTTCTCCTACCCTGTGGTCTCCTATTGGGTAAACAGCCAGGACCAGCCCTTGGCCCTGGATCCTGAACTGGCAGGCATCCCCCGGGAGCACGTGGAGGTCCCTTTGACCAGAGTCAGTGGTGGGGCCGCCCTGGCTGCCCAGCGGTCCTACTGGCCCCACTTTGTCACTGTCACTGTCCTCCTCGCCTTAGTGCTTTCAGGAGCCCTCATCATCCTCTTGGCCTCCCCATTAGGAGCGCTCCGGGCTAGGGGCAAGGTTCAGGGCTGCGGGGCCCTGCCCCCTGGGGAGAAGGCCCCGTTGAGCAGAGAGCAACATCTCCAGTCTCCCAAGGAATGCAGGACCTCTGCCAGTGACATGGACGCTGACAGCAACTGCCCAGGCACTGAGGTGGCTTAACTCTAGGCACAGGTTGGGGCTGCAGGACAGGCACCTGGCCATGCTGGCTGGGTGGCCCCAGCACAGCCCTGACTAGGATGAGAGTAGCACAAAAGACCACCTTCCTCTCCTGAGAGAAGCTTCTGCTACTCCTCATCACGATGGCACTCAGCAGGGTCATGCACAGCAGTCTGCCTCCCCTATGGGACTCCCTTCTGCCAAGCACATGAGTTCTCTAGGAGAGTGGGGGCTACCCACAGACCTGCTCCTACGCTGATATTGAAGAACCTGGAGAGGATCCTTCAGTTCTGGCCGTTCCAGGGACCCTCCGGAAACAATGTTCCAAGAGACCCTAAAAAGCCTGCCTGCCCCAGGACCCAATGGTAATAAACACCAAACATCTAAAGAACCATATGCTGATAGGCCACTCCTGGAAACTCCACTCTGAAGCTGCCACTTTGGACACCAACACTCCCCTCTCCCAGGGTCGTGCCGGGATCTGCTCCCTCCTGCTTCCCTTACCGGTCATGCACCGCTGATTCCCAGGAAGTCTTTCCTGAAGTCTGACCACCTTCCTTCTTGCTTCAGTTGGGGCAGACTGTGATCCCTTCTGCCCTGGCAGAACGGCAGGGGTAATCTGAGCCTTGTTCACTCCTTTACCCTATCTGATCCCTTGACCTCTCCCCCTCCCTTTTCCTTTGTTTTGGGATTCAGAAAACTGCTTGTCAGAGACTGTTTATTTTTTATTAAAAAGACAAAGCTTATGTATGACGGGTGCCGTGTTTGTTGGAGCAGAGTGCTCCGGCAGAGAATTGCTGAGATGTCAAGGGAGCAAGCCGTCCAAGCACATCAGTGGGGAGGAGGACTAGGTCTGTGGGGGGATTGTTCTCTGTGACTCCAGACTACGTCCTCTGCCCTGCCAGCTCCCCACCCAGAACCAGCCCACAGCCCTTTCCTCCACTCTGAGCATTGCTGGAGGGTGCCGAAAACTTTGCCTTTTGGGCCAACCACAGGTTGGTGTTGACCAGGCTTGGCTTGTATCTGTCTGCTAGACAGGCGACACCTCATCCATCACTGACTCCCCTGCTGCAGCCCCCACAGTCGCTGTCCACAGCTCTCCCACACTTCTCGTGACTCCGGCTCAGCCCGATTCCTCACTGCAGCAGTTGGCTTCAACTCTTGGTAGACAAATTTATAGAAAGACTGTGCATCCACCCCCACCCTGGCCACATCCTTCTCCATATCTGATGATGCTCTGTCCACACCTCCACACCACCTTCCCCCTCTCCCCTCTGTCACAAAGGCACAGGGCCCTCTTCCACCAAGACTAATCAGCACATCTGTGCCCCCATCACTGCTAGGGATCTGTTCTCTCAGCATCTGAACGCCAGCATCCCCACACGCTTTACCCACTTCCTTATCTTTCATCTCCCCCTCCCACCTACAGGTGTGATCAGGCGTTCTCTACATAAAAACACAACAAAACAATAATCTTTCCCCAAACTCTGTCCATTCATGTCACCCACACTCAGTCTCTCTTTCCTGGTACCACCAAACACGAGAGCATGTCCATTCTGGCCGCCCCCACCTCCCTCCAGTGTCGCACGAGCTTTCTCTAATCCCCTGAGGTCTGGCTTCTTTCCCCACCTTTTTGCTCAAACGGCTCTCTCCAAGACTACCCATAAGCCCATAATGCCAAATTCCACCTTGGTGTTTGTATAGTCCTCACACATTGGCCACCCCATTCTCACAATTTTCTTCTATTATGGGTTCTAAATCTTTTTAAAATTTAAATTGCGGTTAAAAAAAACACTTGCTATGCAATGTACCCCCTTAGCCATTAAAAAAATGAAAAATAAATGAGGGCAAGGCGTGGTGGCTCATGCCTGTAATCCCAGCACTTTGGGAGGCTGAGGCAGGCAGATTACCTGAGGTCAGGGGTTCAAGACCAGCCTGGGCAACATGGTGAAACCCCATCTACTAAAAATACAAAATTAGCCGGGCGTGGTGGCGCACGCCTGTGATCCCAGCTACTTGGGAGGCTGAGGCAGGAGAATCACTTGAACCTGGGAGGCGGAGGTTGCGGTGAGCTGAGATCACACCATTGCACTCCAGTCTGGGCAACAAGAGCAAAACTCTGTCTTAAAAAAAAAATAGACTCGGCACAGTGGCTCATTCCTGTAATCCCAGCATTTTGGGAGGCTGAGGCAGGCAGATCATCTGAGGTCAAGAGTTCAAAACCAGCCTGGCCAACATGGCGAAATCCCCTCTCTACTAAAAGTATAAAAACTTAGCTGGGCGTGGTGGCAGGTGCCTGTAGTCCCAGCTACTCTGGAGGCTGAGGCAGGAGAATCGGTTGAACCCAGGAGGCAGAGGCTGCAGTGACCCGAGATTGTGCCACTATGTGTGTGTGTGTGTGTGTGTGTGTGTGTGTATGTATGTGTATTTTTTGTGTGTGTGACAGAGTCTCGCTCTGTCACCCAGGCTGGAGTGCAGTGGCACAATCTCAGCTCACTGCAGCCTCTGCCTCCCAGGTTCAAGCGATTCTCCTGCCTCAGCCTCCCAAGTAGCTGGGATTACAGGCACCTGCCATCACGCCTGGATAATTTTTTGTGTGTTTTTAGTAGAGACGGGGTTTCACCATGTTGGCCAGGCTGGTCTTGAACTCCTGACCTCAGGTGATCCGCCCGCCTCGGCATCCCAAAGTGCTGGGATTACAGTTGTGAGCCTCTGTGTCCAGCCGCCAGGCTAATTTTTGTATTTTTAGTAGAGACAGGATTTTGCCACATTGGCCAGGCTGGTCTCAAACTCCTGGCCTCAGGTGATTTGCCTGCCTTGGCCTCCCAAAGTGCTGGGATTATAGGCATGAGCCACTGTGCCCGGCCTAACAAGTATATATATATTTTAAAATTAGAGACACAGTCTCACTCTGTCACCCAGTCTGGAGTGCAATGGTGTGATCCTAGCTCACTGTAGCCTCATGCTCCTGGGCTTAATGGATTCTCCTGCCTCAGCCTCCTGAGTAGCTAGGACTACAGGCACATGCCACCATACCCGGCTATATTTTTTTTTGAGATGGAGTCTCAACTCTATTGCCAGGCTTGAGTACAGTGGCATGATCTTGGCTCACTGCAACCTCTGCCTCCTGGGTTCAAGCAATTCTCCTGCCTCAGCCTCCTGAGTAACTGGGATTACAGGCAAGCGCCACCATGCCCAGCTAATTTTTGTATTTTTAGTAGAGATGGGGTTTCACCATGGTGGCCAGGATGGTCTTGATCTCCTGACCTTGTGATCCGCCCACCTTGGTCTCCCAAAGTGCTGGGATTACAAGAGTGAGCCACCACATCCAGCATTTTTTCTTTTTTTTGTAGAGGTGGGGTTTGCTATGTTGCCCAGGCTGTCTCAAACTCCTGGCCTCAAGCAACACCCTGCCTCAGCCTCCCTAAATCCTGGGATTATAGGCATGAGCCACCATTCCCAGCCCTCTTGGCTGTCTCTACCAAAAAAAAACCCAACCATATATATATATATATACACACACACATATTTATATATGATACATAATATATATTTTATACATAGTATAGATAACATGTTTTATATATTTTATATATATATATATATATATATATATATATATATATATATATAAGCCAGGCATGGTAGGCAGCCCATGCCTGTGGACCTAGCTACTCAGGATGCTGAGGTGGGAGGATTGTTCCAGCCTAGGAATTCAAGGCTGCAGTGAACTATGATCATGCCACTGCAAGCCAGCCTGGGCAACACAGCAAGCCCCTGTCTCTAATAATAATAATAATAAGTAAAATAAAATATATTTACTATTCTTTTTATTTATTTTTATTTTTATTTTTATTTTTTTTAGAGACAGGGTCTCGCTATGTTGCCAGGCTGGAGTGCAGTGGCTATTCACAGGCGTGATCCCACTACTGATCAGCACGGGAGTTTTGACCTGCTCCGTTTCCGACCTGGGCTGGTTCACCCCTCCTTAGGCAACCTGGTGGTCCCCCGCTCCCAGGAGGTCACCATATTGATGCCGAACTTAGTGTGGACACCGATTGGCATAGCGCACTAGAGCCCAGAACTCCTGGGCTCAAGCGATCCTCCAGCCTCAGCATCCCGAGTTGCTGGGACTACAGGCACGCGCCACCGAGCCGGCTATATTTACTATTTATTAAGTGGAAGTGGATCATCACAAATGCTGGCTGAGTAGGCTGAGGAGGAGGAGAAAGAGGAGGCAGTTGGTCTTGCTGTCTCAGGACAGAGGTGGTAGAAAATCTGCATAAAAGTGGACTTATGCAATTCAGACCCATGTTGGTCAAGGTTCAACCGCATAAATAAGTAAGGTAGGTAGGGCACATTAGATGGTGATGTACCATAGGGAAAATAATGGATCTGGGGAAAGCAGTTTGGGAGTGGGAAGGGTGTCTACAATTTTTTTTTTTTTTGAGACAGGGTCTTGCTCTGTCACCCAGGCTGGAGTGCAGTGGCTTGATTGTAGTTCACCGCACCCTCAACCTCCTGGGCTCAAGTGAGCTTCCTGCTTAGTCTCCCAAATAGGTGGGACTACAGGCCCGTGCTACCATGCCTGGCTGATTTTTTAATTTTTTGTAGAGACAGGATCTTACTATTTTGCCCAGGCTGGTCTTGAACTCCTGGACTTAAGCAATTCTCACTCCTTGGCCTCCCAAAGTGCTGGGATTATAGGCATGAGCCACAGTGCATACTCCCCCCGACCTTTTTTTTTTTTTTTTTTTTTTTCAGAGAAGGGGGAGTCTCACTATGTTTCCAGGCTGGTCTTGAAGCAGTCCTCCCACCTCAGCCTCCAAAAGTGGATATATGTTTAAGTTAAAGCTAACAGTATTTGATGATACATTGCACATGGGGTGTGAGGAAAAGAGACCAGCCAAAGGGTGACTCCCATATTTTTATCCTAGTCAAATGGAAGATGGTGTTGCTAATGATCTGAGATGAAGACAGCAGGTAGCTGAGATTTGGGAGAACAGGAGTTCCACTGATGCTATCAGTTCAGGTTCTCTGAAGAGCATGATGGTGGGTGCCTGTAATCCCAGCTACTAAGGAAGCTGAAGCAGGAGAATAGCTTGAACCTGGGAGGCGGAGGTTGCAGTGAAGCGAGATCGTGCCACTGCACTCCAGCCTGGGTGACAAAGCAAGATTCCGTCTCAAAAAAAAAAAAAAAAAAGTAGGCCCGTAGGCCTGGCATGGTGGCTCATGCCTGCAATCCCAGCACTTTGGGAGGCTGAGGCGGGTGGATCACCGGAGGTCAGCAGTTCAAGACTAGCCTAGCTAACCTGGTGAAACCCCATCTCTACGAAAAACACAAAAATTAGCCAGGCGTGGTGGCGGGGACCCATAATCCCAACTGCTCAGGAGGCCGAGGGAGGAGAATCACTTGAACCCAGAGGCGAAGACTGCAGTGAGCCCAGATGGTGCTATTGCACCCCAGCCTGGTGACAGAGGGAGACTCCATCTCAAAAATAATAACAATAATAAAAATAAATAAAAGTAGTAGGCCAGGTATGGTGGCTCACACCTGTAATCTCAGCATTTTGGGAGACCTAGGTGGGTGGATCATGAGGTCAGGAGTTCGAGACCAACCTGGCCAAGATGGTGAAACCCCATCTCTACTAAAAATACAAAAATTAGCTGGGCATGGTGGCAGGCGCCTATAATCCCAGCTACTCGGGAGGCTGAGGCAGGAAAATCGCTTGAACCCAGGAGGCGAAGATTGCAGTGAGCCAAGGTTGTGCCACTGCACTTCAGCCTGGGTAACAGAGCAAAACTCCATCTCAATAAATAAAGAAATAAATAAAATAAATAAAAATAGTAAAATACACACAACATAAAATTTGCTATTAATAACATTAATGCATACACAATATTGTGCAACCATCACCACTACCTAGTTCTAGAACATTTTCATTGCTCAAAAGGAAACTCTGAACCCAGTAGTCACTTTGCATCCCTGCCCTCAGTCTCCACAGATTCTGGCAATCGCCTATCCACTAATCTGCTTTTTGTCTCTATAGATTTGTCTATTTTGGTTACTTCAAATAAATAGGATTACATAATATGTGGCCTTTGTATCCAGTTTATTTCACTTAGCTTAATGGTTTCAAGGTTTGTCTATGTTGTAGCATACATTCATTCCTTTTTATTGCTTAATACTGTTCCACTGTGTAAATATACCACATTTTGTTTACCCATTTTCATGAGTTGATGGACACTTGGGTTGTTTCTACTTTTGGCAATTGTGAATAGTGCTGCTAAAAATAAACATTTGTGCATGAGTTTTTGTTTGAATATCTGTTTAAAATTGTTTTGGGTATATATCCAGGAGTAAAAGTGCTGAGTCAATGCTAATTTTATGTTTAGCTTATTGAGGAACTGCCAGTGTTTTCCACAGCAGCTGTACCATCTTACATTCCCACCAGCAATATCTGAGGGTTCCAATTTCTCCACATCCTTATCAACACTCATTTTCTGCCTTTTGTTTGTTTTAGTTTTAGCCATCCTAGTGGGTGCAAAGTGATATTTTATCAACTTGGTTTTGATTTGCATCTCCTTAATGACTAACAATGTTGAGCATCTTTTCATGTGCTTCTTGGCCATTTGTGTATCTTCTTTAGGGAAAGGTCTATTCAAGTCTTTTGCCCATTTTTCTTTCCTTTTATTTCACCTGTGACTATAGACAGGATCCAAAGAGGAGTTTTCCAGTCTCTTCCCTGAGTTTAATGGAGACTTACTTACTCCTCTGTGCTATTTTTTAATTTAGTTTTCTTTTTGTTGTTGAGTTGTAGAGATATCAACTTTGAAATGAACTGACTCTCCAGCCCAGGCCTTCTAGCACCTCATTTAAAGTGCTCCTCCTCTTCTTTTAAGTCTATATATAGGCAAATAGCTTCAAAAGCTGGGAGAGGCCCTTGATGTCATTTTCTTGTGACAAAGCAAGACTCCGGGTCAAAAAACAAACAAACGGCCCAGCATGGTGGCTCATGCCTGTAATCCAAGCACTTTGGAGGCCAAGGCGGGCGATCACCTGAGGTTGGGAGTTCAAGACCAGCCTGACCAACATGGTGAAACCCCGTCTTAAAAAAAAAAAGTAAAAAACAAACAAAAAGGAGGCCCGGCATGGTGGCTCAGGCGTGTAATCCCAGCACCTTGGGAGGCTGGGCTAGTCTGGAACTTCTGACTCCTGCAGTTTTTTGAGTTCCCAAATCCCAAAATTGGCTACGCATCCTCAGTTCTTCTGCTGCACGTTGGCCTCTACTATTTTGGCTCTATTAATAATGAGAAAAGTGGCCAGAGCGGTGGCTCATGCCTGTCATCCCGCCACTTTGGGAGACTCAGTCTGCAGCATCGCTTGAGCCCAGGAGTTCAGGTTACAATGAGCTATGATGTTGCCACTGCACTCCAGCCTGGGTGATAGAGTGAGACTTTGACTCTAAAAAACAAAAAAGACGAAAGAAGAAAAAGTTATACAAAAATTCATATATTAGATTTGTTCACTTTTTTTCCTTTTTTTTAAAAAAAAAAAAAAAAGACAGGGTTTCACTATGTTGGTCAGGCTGGTCTCGAACTCCTGACCTCAAGGGATCCACCCGCCTCGGCCTCCCAAAGTGCTGGGATTACAGGCGTGAGCCACCGCGTCCAGCCCACTTTTTTTTCTTTTTGAGACAAGAGTCTCGCTCTATCGCTGTGCAGATCTCAGATCACTGCAACCTCTGCCTCCCGGGTTCAAGCGATTCTCGTGCCTCAGCCATCGGGTAGCTGGGATTACGGGCGCGCGCCATCACTCCCGGTTAATTTATTTCGTATTTTTAGTAGAGATGGGGGTTTCGCCAAGGCGGCCAGGCTGCTCCCGAACTTCTGACTTCAGGTGATCCGCCCGCCTCGGCCTCCCAAAATTCTGGGATTACAGGCGTGAGCCACTGCGCACATTCTTGATTTGAATATGAAGGTTCCAACACCCCAAAACACAAGGTGACCCCATTTACAACTGGATCAAGAATGGTCTGGTGATTCAATGTCTGCCAATTAGAAGGAGCTAAAGCACGACACGCAGGCGCCTTAACGCTGAGGGCAAAACGAAGGTAAAGAAGGCGCGGCTACTGCCCAAATCCAAGATGGCTGCCAGGAGGCCGTCTGTTCTCGGAAGGGCCGCCCATCCTCGCTCCTGGGGAGGCTCAAAGGCTCAAACGCCATTGGTGGAATCGCCGACTGCTCATCCTCGGGGGGCGGTAATGACAGAGTCCAAATTTCCGGTTCCGGCAATACCGGGAGCCGAGTCGAGATGGAGGAAGATGCGGCCGGCCGACGGCATTCGCTGGGAACGGCCGATAGAGTGGGGGCTGCGGCCTAGAGGTCCGGGCTTGGAGTTTACCTCAGATGCGGTGAAGCCGCCGGAGTCTGAGAAGGTAAGAAGCCACCGGCTCGGGGTGCCTGACAACTCAGGTCTCTGAGGATCTGCACTTGTCAATGAGGCAAAGGATGTCTGCGGTGCCATGCAGTTTGGGGAATGAAGGACAACTCCGGTGAGGCATCTCTTCCTGGCAGAGGAGCGTGAGATTAGCTGACAGCGGAAGCAGCACGGCAAGGGGCATGTTCCAAGACCCAGAGTGCAGGGGTGGGAGAGGGGGAGCCGGGACAGAGGCTGCATGAAGGGGCTGTCCCATGGAGTGTGTGGAGAGAATTGTCATGTGGTGTCTGTGATGAGGGATCACGTGGATACCTATGGAAGACCAAAGGAAAGCTGGGTGGGAATCTCACCATGTCCGAGGTAGGGAGGAGATTATTTCGAAGGAGAGGTTGGAGGTATCCCCAGGGACCTCCCTTAATGAAATGTATATTCAGTAGGACAGGAGGGCAGACACGTAAATATATTCACGTTCATGTGGTAGATAGCTCCCAGGATGTAGATGCAATAGGGAGAACAGAAGGAATACAGAATGTTGGTCTCTACTCTCCCTGTTTCCAGCCGAGAAGTGAGGACCCATGGGTGTCTTGTCAGGAGTTGTAGAAGATGATTTGATTTGAAAAGATACGAATCGATCAAGTGGTCATCATTGTGCTCTGTTCCAGTGACAAGTCAGGATGGAGTCAGAGCACTCCTAACCTAGCCATAATGGTCCCAGAGTCCTGGAGTAGTTGTTAGAATTCTTACAATACTGACAATCCTTAATATTTACTTATTTATTTATTTATTTTTTTAAAAGACGGAGTTTCACCATGTTGGTCAGGCTGGTCTTGAACTCCCAACCTCAGGTGATCCACTCGCCTTGGCCTCCAAAGTGCTTGGATTACAGGCGTGAGCCACAGCGCCTGGCCAATCCTTAATATTTAAAGCAATGCTTTAAATATTCTTATTCAGCAGGTCTAGGGTCCACTCTGAAATTCTGTATGTCTTTCTTTTCTTTCTTTTTTTCTTTTTTTGAGACGGAGTCTTGCTCTGTTGCCCAGGCTGGAGTGCAACGGCATGGTCTTGGCTCACTACAACCTCCACCTCCTGGGTTCTAGCAATTCTCCTGCCTCAACCTCCTGAGTAGCTGGGATTACAGGTGCGCGCCACCATGCCTGGCTGATTTTTGTATTTTTAGTAGAGATGGGGTTTCACTGTGTTGGCCAGGCTGGTCTCAAACTCCTGACCTCGTGATCCGCCCGCCTTGTCCTCGCAAAGTGTTGGGATTACAGGCGTGAGCCACTGTGCTGGCTGAAATTCTGTATTTCTAACAGACTCCCAGGCGATGTCCATGCTGCTAGTCTGTGGCACTTCATTCCATGCTATAGTTTTCCTCGGGTGGCAAGGAATTAGAGCATCACTGTCCAGTAGAACTTTTTGTAATGATAATGCTTTGCTGTTAACAAAATGCCTCCACAATTATTAACTCATATGAGTTACACCACAACTCTTATATAACATTGATAGGCTTTACTAGCCTGATTCAACAGATAAGGAAACTGAATTTCAGTGAAGTGACTTGGTTCCAGTTTTACACTACTGAGTAATGGAAGTGAAACTCAAACATGGATCTCCTGATTGCTGGTATTCTTCTCGTTGTATGACCTTGCCTTCCAGGTGACACTTCCTTCTCTCGAGCCAGAATCTTATCCCAGAACCTAGTGAATAGTCCCATGTGAATTTTCTTGTACAAGGAGAGTAGAGGTGGAGAGGAGGACGCATACGCCCCTGGGCCAATTTGTCCCTTTCCATTGGTAGGGTCTGTAGTGGGAGCTCTACCTCTAATATATCACTTGATGACTTCAAGACAAAGTGCTACCGATTCTGGGTCACCTGTTAGGTCCCCAGAGAAAGCACTTCAACATTTGTGCCTGAGCAGTGTGAAAAAGTGGAAGAAAATCCAGAATTGGAGCCATGCACATGAGGGTCTGAGAAAGAGCCATAAAGAATTTGGGCGGACTGAATTGGGAGAAGGGAAGGCTGAAGGCACTTTGCATACAGGTATCTGCAAAGAGGATTTTTCAGAGGGTAAAACAAGAAGGATGGGATTGATATTTCCGCAAGAAGTTTGGAAGTTAAAGAGCAGGTTGAGATCCCACCTTTTAGGAGCAGCCTGCCCCTTTTGAAGGGGTAAAGGGAGTGGGTGCAGTACCCTCTCCCCTTCTGTTGTAGTGGCTTAGCGCTCTGAGGCATGACCCTCGGATAGGAGTTACCTGCCTC
Organism: Cacajao melanocephalus; assembly: GCA_963573385.1. Lineage (NCBI taxonomy): Eukaryota > Metazoa > Chordata > Mammalia > Primates > Pitheciidae > Cacajao > Cacajao melanocephalus. The sequence goes on from CAUYLG010044832.1 coordinate 54,586, forward strand.
AGAAAGGCCTCACTTCCTTGTAGGAGTTTAAAATAGATTGGCATATGTGAGAGATGGAGGCAAGCGGGGAAATTGGATCCTGCCTTAGGATTTCTCATCAGGAGATGCTGGTACTTGGTGGTTCAGCTTGATAAATTGAGAAGGTGCCATGAAACCAGGTCGTGGAACAGACTCCCTGGTTGCTGTGTGTTTTAGTTGCTCTGACCCTCTGCCCTACAGAGCATGCATTTTGCATGTGCCTGGCAGGAGGCCCTCCTGCTTGAGCCCTGCTGTGTTTGTCTTGTGTTGACAACGTGACTGCTCAGCCACTAAGTTTGGTCACTCCACAGACACACTAGGAAAGCAGAGGCAGCTCTTGGTTTCTCTGGAACAGAGCTGCAAGAAGTCTCCGAGCATCTGCATGGCCAGGAGCTTATGCTTAATCATTGAGTGACCTGCAGTGATAAGGGCATTAATTTTGCCTCCCAGAGGTGGGAATGACTTGGCTTTTTTTATTTTACTTTATTTTATTTTTTTAAAGACAGGGTTTCACCATGTTGGTCAGGCTGGTCTTGAACTCCCGACCTCAGGTGATCCGCCCGCCTTGGCCTCCAAAGTGCTTGGATTACAGGCGTGAGCCACCACTCCCGGCCATGACTTGGCTTTAAACAGTGATTTGTGTTAGAATTCTTCAGATTCCATGGGGTAGAAGGCATGGTGGAATAGAGGAGAAATCTTGTCTCATATCTGCCTTTCCATTGACCAGTTATGTGACCTTGGGCCTGTTAAGGTAAACTTATCTGACCCTCCATTTCCTCATTTATCAGAAGTGTCTAACTGTACACAAGTTAAATTGTAAGGATTATACGAGGTAGTAGTCAGTCAATCCTAGTGTTTCTCTGTATCTTCTCACCGGTATTGGAAATACGATCTTGCAGCCCTGGATGGTAGCCACTGTGGGGCAGGAGAGACAGTGACCACCTTTTGAAGGGCTCAAAGGAGAATATTGTCCCAGAGGACTTAGTGGGTCCCTCAGGCTGAGGCTGGGGAGGAAGGCCACCTTTGCCTACAGCAAGTGGCGTATCATTGTTCTAGGGGTTCTCTTGATGGCAGAACTTTGCCGCTAGCTCAGTTTCCACAGCCTAGATTTTCCAATCTTGCTAATCCAGTTGACTTCTGTCTTCTCATTTCCAAGCCATTGTTCTCTGCCTTTCACTATCTACATGGATTATCCTTCATTCGGAGGGCTTTGTCCTGTAGGAAGTCTGTGTGGGTTATGTGCCCCTCCCTCATGCCTTACCCTGAAGCTGAGGTTTTCCCTTAACTCTCAAGTACTCAGTTTGCACTGCAGGTTGTCCCTATTTCAGTGAAAGTGATACGGTCCAGCTCAGGGAATCCTGAAAAGCTGCCCTGCTTCCTTGGTAAACCAAAGGTGGTTCTCATGGAATAAAAGCTACCTGAAACCTGAGTTGGGACCTTTGCTTGGGGAAGAGGGTTGAGGATGGACTCTGATTAGATGCTTGGCATGAGGTTTGCTACTGGAACTGCTAGTGTAGAATGTTTCAGCCCCCTAGAGTTGTCCCTGTGATGTGGCCACCTCCTTTGTCAGCTGTTGGGATTTCTCTTAAAGTCTGGGGAGCCCCTGCTTCTCACTTCCTGGGATTTATCTTCCCACTCTCCCTTTCTGGCTGAAAATTTCTAGTATCTTACTGAACAGCGGTGGGCTACACTGGAGCACATCATATTACCACATGTAAGTATGTCTAATAAATGATATCCTATGGTTTGACATTTCCTAAATGTGAAGCTCCTGATTTTATAGTTTTTAAATTAGTAAGCTTGCTAGTTTTGTTTGAAATTCTAGGCATTGGATACACTTAACATGAGAGCTACATGTGCATTAACATGCTCTGGTTTCCATCCCTTTCTATCTTTTTTTTTTTTTTTTTTTGAGACAGAGTCTCACTGTGTCTCCCAGGCTGGAATGCAGTGGTGTGATCACGACTCACTGCAGCCTTGACCTCCCAGGCTCAAGCGATCCTCCCACTTCAGCCTCCCAAGTAGCTGGGACCACAGATGCATGCCACCATGCTTATTTTTATATACTGTTGAGATAGGGTCTCCCTATGTTGCCTAAGCTGGTCTTGAACTCCTGGGCTGAAGTGATCCTCCCACCTTGGCCTCCCAAAGTGTTGGGAGTATAGGTGTGAGCCACCACACCTGGCCTTTCCCTCTGTATCTTGTGTCCATTCTCCAGAGCAATACGGTGTCTGTTCGGTGTCTCCCTGAACAGACGGTTTCTTGAAGTCAGAGTCTTATCTTCTCTGTCACTTCATTATCTAAGACTGAGGTTGTGGTTTATATGCTTAGAGTTGAAAGCATGAGGTCCAACGTGTCCTGTACTCTGTAGTTCTCCAGACTCTTCAGGGAAACTACTAAGCTCTCAGGTAGTTCTTTTCTGTTTTTCTCCGAGTGAGTTATCTAATAACCGAAGAGGACTCTGCCCTTTGGCCTATTCCTGACTTTCTAGCTCCTTTTGCTGGAGGAAGGGGAGGTGATGGGGGGTGCCCTGTGCTGTGAAAGCCCCACTTGCCCTCTTCCCTACACTTTCTTCCAATGCAGATGGGAGAAAATATCATATAAATGTAGTAAGTATGGAGCAGGGGAGCTCTGAGGGGCCAACAAGGGAAACCAGAGACAAAATGAGTTGGCTGGTAGGTGGCGATCACAGGAACGCTGCTGAGGGTGCAAGGCCAAAGGTGGTGCCACCTCAGTGGGCCCAGGAGCATCAAAACTGAAACAGTCCCTTTCAACCTTCAGGAGCCTCCTAAATGTCACTTACTGACGTCCCATTCACCCGCCTAAAGGCCCTGCATCCTGCCAGGTAGTTGTCCATAGCATCCTGAGCTCTGCCTGGGTGAGCCAGACAAAAAGAATGCTCCCTGGCCAGGGTGGTGACACCAGGGCCCAGACAGAGGCAGAGAGTCAGGATAGAAGATCCTGTAAGCTAGGGTAGGGAGCTGAGGAGGGCATGGAGCCAGGGGAATCACTGAAGTGAGGGACAATTTCTAGAGGAGGGAACCTGAGTAAGGAAGGCCTGGCCAAGGACAGAGAAGGGGACATTATCCTGATCTATAAAGGAAGATTCAATTGGGGATTGACAGAGCCAGGCTGGGTAGGGTCCAAGCTTTGGGCAAGTGACTGTCTAGGAGATGAGGCCTGAGAATGGGGCTTCAGAGCCCAACCAGAAGGGGAAAGCACAAAGTTCCAGCCTCCTTCCTCTCATCCCTCCATGCTGCTCAAATCCCAGGTCTTCAGGCACCATGGAGGACAAACGCAACATCCAGATCATCGAGTGGGAACACCTGGACAAGAGGAAGTTCTACGTGTTTGGCGTGGCAATGACAATGATGATCCGTGTCAGCGTCTACCCGTTCACCCTCATCCGCACCCGGCTGCAAGTGCAGAAGGGGAAGAGCCTCTACCATGGGACCTTTGACGCCTTCATCAAGATCCTGCGAGCAGATGGTATTACTGGCCTCTACCGAGGGTTCCTGGTCAATACCTTCACCCTCATCTCTGGCCAGTGTTATGTCACCACTTATGAGCTCACCCGGAAGTTTGTAGCTGACTATAGCCAGAGCAACACAGTCAAATCACTGGTGGCTGGTGGCTCGGCCTCCCTTGTGGCCCAGAGCATCACAGTGCCCATTGATGTAGTCTCCCAGCACCTGATGATGCAGCGCAAGGGTGAGAAAATGGGCCGCTTTCAGGTGCGGGGGAACCTAGAGGGACAAGGGATAGTTGCCTTTGGCCAAACCAAGGACATCATCAAGCAGATCCTGCGGGCTGATGGGCTGCGTGGCTTCTATCGCGGCTACGTGGCTTCACTGCTTACCTATATCCCCAACAGTGCCGTCTGGTGGCCCTTCTATCACTTCTATGCAGGTAAGCAGGCGCCAGGACAGTGGGGGAGGAAGGTGGGATTTCTAATTGGGCTGAGATACTATTGGTTGGTGCATGTTAAAGTGAAGGTGAGATTTAATGGGGGAATGGGTCATTCATTCAGCAAATGTTTGAATCCAAGAGGATTTAAAGCTGCATAAAACATGGTTCTTGCTTTCAAGGAGCTTCCAATGTAGTGGGGGAAGCGGACAGGTGGAAAGACTAGAATAGTGTGCAGCATATGCTCTGTGTGCTTTGGAGTCACTGGAAGGTAGGGGAGGACGAAAGCCATGTTTGGGATTTAGAGATGAATCTGATGGGTAATAGTAAGCTTTTGAGGTGGATGTTTTTCCTCAGCATTTTTTTTCTTTTTTTCTGAGACAGTCTTGCTCTGTCGCCCAGGCTGTTGGGCAGTGGCGCAATCTTGGGTCACTGAAACCTCCGTTTCCTGGGTTCAAGCAATGCTCTGTCTCAGCCTCCTGAGTAACTGGGATTACAGATTCCTGCCACCACACCCCGCTAAATTTTGTATTTTTAGTAGAGACGGGGTTTCACCATCTTGGCCAGGCTGGTCTTAACTCTCAACCTCGTGATCCATCTGCTTTGGCCTCCTAAAGTGTTGAGATTACAGGCGTGAGCCACCCTGCGCGTGACCGGCCAGCATTTTTTTTTGTTTTCTAAGACAGAGTCTCACCCTGTCACCCAGGCTGGAGTGCAGTGGTGAGATCTTGCCTTGCAACCTCCATCTCCTGGGTTCAAGAGATTCTTGTGTCTTCGCCTCTTGAGTAGCTGGGACTATAGGTGTGTGCCACCATGCTTGGCTAATTTTTGTATTTTTAGTAGAGATGGTATTTCACCATGTTGATCAGGCTGGTCTTGAAATCCTGACCTCATAATCTGCCCACCTTGGCTTCCCAAAATGCTGGGATTACAGCTGTGAGACACTGGCCCCTCAGCATTGTTAAATTCAAGGTGTGGCCGGGTGTGGTGGCTCACACCTGTAATCTCAGCACTTTGGGAGGCTAAGGTGGGCGGATCACCTGAGGTCAGGAGTTCAAGACCAGCCTGGCCAACATGGTGAAACCCTGTCTTTAAAAAAATAAATAAATTAATTAAAAATAAATAAATAAATAAATTCAAGGTGTGATATAACCTTGAACCTCTCTACTCCTATAATGTGTCTTTGTTCATAAGACATTTTACTTTTTAAGTGTTCCTATTTCATAGAAATGGGGTTACTGAGTCAAAGATAACATTTTTGAGGGCTTTTGTAAACATACTGCCAGATTGCCTTCTTAAAGGGCAGGGTACATTGTGAAGAGCAGGACTTGTGTGTACCTGCTACCCTGGGACATCCATCCACAGCTTTGAGTAACTACAAAACTCCCATTAGAGCAGCCTATGTTTGCAGCCTCCATAAGCCCGGCTGTTGGCTCCTAATCGTTGGTAGTGGGCATTCTGTCCTACCCCATTGGAAACTTTTCTGACCAAAATTTTGATGTCTTCTTAACCTGTAATTATTTCAGTTTTTTTGCGGCTCTGTACTTTCCTGGTGCTTCTTTTGTTTTTTTGATTATTGCTGCTGCTGACTCTTCTTCCTTCTTCTTTCTTCTTTTTTTTTTGAGACGGAGTTTCACTCTTGTTACCCAGTCTGGAGTGCAGTGGCGCAATCTCGGCTTACCGCAACCTCCACCTCCCGGGTTCAAGTGATTGTCCAGCCTCAGCCTCCCGAGTAGCTGGGATTACAGGCATGAGCCACCACGCCTGGCTAATTTTGTATTTTTAGTAGAGATGGGGGTTCTCCATGTTGGTCAGGCTGGTCTCGAACTCCCAATCTCAGGTGATCCACCCTCCTCAGCCTTCCAAAGTACTGGGATTACAGGCATGAGCCACCTCGCCCGGCCCTTGTTTTTTTTTTTTTTTTTTTTTTTTTTGGGACGGAGTTTCTCTTTTGTCGCCCAAGCTGGAGTGCAGTGGCGTGATCCTGGCTCACTGCAACCTCCACTTCCTGGGTTCAAGCAGTTCTCCTGCCTCAGCCTTCAGAGTAACTGAGATTGTGCCCACCACCACGCCCCAGGTAATTTTTGTATTTTCAGTAGAGGCAGAGTTTCTCATGTTGGCCAGGCTGGTCTCGAAACCTTGACCTCGGATGATCCTCCTGCCTCAGCCTCTCAAAGTGCTGGGATTACAGGTATGAACCACTGCGCCCAGCCTTTCTTCTTTTTTTGCTAGCTCTATTACTTCTGTTTAGCACAGTGTTTCTGCTGGGGTATTTGTTAAAAGTCAGGTTCCTGGATTCTACCCTTTAATGTTAAAAAACCTTCTCAGGAAATGTGAGCATTTTCTCTGGAGTCTGTCTTTAGCCTTCTCTCCTCACTTGACTGTATTTATAATTAGAGCTGCATTTTTCTGATGTGTCCATCATCTCTACTTCCATTCTCATACTAACCTGTTGAGAGCTCTGCACAGACATTCTGACTGTAGGACTTCTCCATCTAGATGATCTACTTATGTCAAAAACTTTCTGAATTAACTAGTCCTCATCCTGAGCTGGCTCTCTTTTCTGACTTACTTTCATCTGTCAGTGGCCTTGTTATTCTCCAGATCACTGAGACTGAAGCCTTAGGGACTGTGCTTGGCCACTCCTTCTTTCTTGTCCCCATGTCTAGTCCTGGTGACTGCAGAATTTCTTGCCCAACTTTCATTCCTACTGCCTTCCCTGGAAACCCTTCCCAGAGGGCTTCTGTTACCTTCCTCCCAGACTGCTGCATCAGCCTTGTAGCTGTTCCCTCCTAAGTTCTCTTCCTTCCCGTCCATCACATACACGTCTAATGGGCTGATCTTTTCAACTCTAGTTGTCATGTTCAGTGACTTCCACTGCTTACCGAATAAAATCCAAACTCTTCAGCCTGGCTTCAGCCTTCCTTAACAGTGAAATCTCACTTCTCCCCTAGTCTGTGCTGTAGCCTGAGCAGGTAGTGCACAGTTCCTCAACCGTACATCACCTCTCCTACCACGGTGCCGAGATGCCTCCCAGGTTCACTTACCCTTGGTGCAATCATGACTTACCTCAAGTGCTCTTTATTGCCTCCTCTTCCTTCCTCTCCATGTAACCTTAACCCAGAAGTGATCTTTCCTCTTTTTCATCCCCACAACGATGAATCTTTCTTAAGGCAGTTATACATTTGCCTTGATGTTATTTGTGTGTGCCTTATCTCTTCTACTACATGGAAAGGTTCTTGGAAGAGGGAGGAAGGTAACATTTATTGAATGCCCACATGTGCCAGGGCCCTGTGTAAGGGCTTACATATGTCATAATTCCAATCTCACAATAACCCTGCGATGTAAGTGTTCTATAAGAACAGGGACCATGTCTGTTTTTGTTCACTATTGCACCTCCCAACACCTGGCCACCACCTCACCCATCTAATTTTTTGTATTTTTAGTAGAGACAGAGTTTCACCATGTTGGCCAGGCTGTTCTTGAACTCTTGACCTCAAGTGATCTACATGCGTCGGCCTCCCAAAGTGTTGGGATTACAGGCATGAGCCACTGTGCCTGGCCTAACATGGAGTTATTTCTACCACTTTCTTGCCTTTGTGTTTCATTCTCTCCCCAAGGCCCAGGAAAGTGGCATATGTGCATGATTAAAATTGGAATCTGGATCCTGCTGTAGCTTGCAGGCTTGGAGGCCAGTATACACAGGCCCGAGGAGGCAGGCAATGCCAGTCCAGATGCTAGTTTTTTTGTTTTTGTTTTAATTTCTTTTTCTTTTTCTTTTTTTTTGAGACGGAGTTTTGCTCTGTCGCCAGGCTGGAGTGCAGTGGCACAATCTCGGCTCACTGCAACCTCCACCTCCTGGGTTCAAGCGATTCTTCCGCCTCAGCCTCCCAAGTAGCTGGGACCACAGGCATGTGCCACCATGCCCGGCTAATTTTTGTATTTTTAGTAGAGATGGGGTTTCACCGTGTTGGCCAGGATGGTCTCAATCTCTTGACCTCTTGATCCTCCCGCCTCAGCCTCCCAAAGTGCTGGGATTACAGGCGTGAGCCACTGCGCTCAGCTAATTTTTTTTTCAAATGGAGTTTCCCTCTTGTTGCCCAGGCTGGAGTGCAATGACGTGGTCTTGGCTCACTGCAGTCTTCGCCTCCTAGGTTTGAGCAGTTCACCTGCCTCAGCCTCCCAAGTAGCTGGGATTACAGGCGCCTGCAACCATACCTGGCTAATTTTTTTGTATTTTTAGTAGAGATGGGGTTTCACCACGTTGGCCAGGCTGGTCTTGAACTCCTCAGCTCAGGTAATCACTCACCTCAGCCTCCCAAAGGCCTGAGCCACTGTTTAATGATTGCAAAATGCCTTTTCTTGGGAGAAACAAGACACCAGTGAGGTGGAACCACCAGTTCACTTTGTTCCTGTTTGTATGCTGATTCTGGGGAAGAAAGTAGTTAGAACTGGGGGAGAGGTGGTTCTGGTAAGCCTTAAGGAATTCTGCCATGCCTGCTGGGACTTGGAAGCTCTCACTTCTGCCCTGCTAGCGTCCACCTCCCTACGTCTCCCTGGCCACAAAGTAGTAAAAGTAAGAGCAGGAGGAAAAAATTCTTAAAGATATGACAACTGAACTATGGAAGAGAAAACCCTAGGTGACTTACTTCTGGGATTTCATCTGCTGTTCCTTCCCTCACTCATACTGCTCCAGGATACTGGACTTGCTGCCCAGAACACTTGCTGTCTGCTTGCGTCTCAGGGCCCTTGCATAGGACATTATCTCTTGCTTTGAAAGCTCCGTCCATAGATCCATATGGCTTGCGCTGTCTTCTTCAGGTCTTTGCTTGGACTTCACCTTCTTGGAATGGGCTTTCATCCTTTATCCCTGTGAGGTCTGAGAAAATAAATAAATAAATAAATAAAATGGCAACCCCTTAACCCTCCACCCTTGGTCTCCCTATCTCCCTTTCCTGCTTTATTTTTATCTATAGCACATACCTGCTGACACAGCTATGTGTTTTGCTTTTTATTTGTTAACTTCTCCTCACATTAGAATATAAATTTCCTAAGCGCGGGAATTTGAGGCTCTTTTATTCACTGTTAAATCCTCAGGACCCAAGATGACCCCCTCATGGTAGTTACTCAATAAGTCTTTGTTAAATAAATCAATGAACTCTTGTCTTTCACCTCCAGAGAGAGTAAAAGTAAAATTCAGTTGCAGGTAGACCTCTCAGTGGTACTGGGTTGGGTGAATCTGGGTACCATTCTATCTTCATTAGCATTTTGAAAGATGAATTTTTCTTGATACAGGCTGGAGAAGAGTGCTCACTGTAGGATGTGACTTTCTATTTTAATATTAATTGTTTTTATTTTTAAAAACATGAACGTGGTTCAAAATTCAAAAGTTAAGAAAGGGTATGTAGTATGCAATGAAAAGGCTACTCACTCACCACAGTCACCTGGTTCCCTTCTATAGAGACGGTCAGTGTCACTGGTTTTTATTTTATTTTTTATTTTTCTTTGAGACAGGGTCTTACCCTGACGCCCAGGCTAGAGTGCAGTGGCGTGATCATGGCTCGCTGTAGTCTCTACTTCCAGGACTTAGGTGATCCTCCAAACTCATCCTCCCCAGTTGCTGGGACTACAGGCCCGCACCACCATGCCCGGCTAATTTTTTTGTATTTTTGGTAGCGGAGGGGAGTCACCATGTTGTCCAGTCTGTTCTCAAACTCCTGGGCTCAAGTGATCCACCGACCTTGGCCTCCCAAAGTGCTAGGATTACAGGCGTGAGCCCCTGCCACCTGGCCATGTCACTGGTTTCTAATGGATCCTACCAGAGTTACTCAATGCATATAGAAGCAAATATTCAGAGTATGCTTTTCTAGCCTCTGAGTTAGGAGAAACAGAGCAAGAGGCATAAGGCTTTTACATCAGGAAGGATTTTCTGCCCATCAGATGAAAGGAGTCAGCAAGCAAAGAGGTTTTGAGATCCCCCTCTCCAAGGAATCTTGTTCTGTTTAAATGGTTGATATTGGCCAGGTGCAATGGCTCACACCTGTAATTCTAACAGTCTCAGAGTCTGAGGTGGGAGGATTGCTTGAGTTCGGGAGTTCAAGACCAGCCTGGACAGCAGAGTGAGATTTGTCTCTACAAAACTTTTTTTTTTTTGGGACAGAGTCTTGCTCTGTCACCCAGGCTGGAGTGCAGGGATGTGACCTTGGCTCACTGCAACCTCTGCCTCACCGGTTCAAGTGATCCTCCTTCCTCAGCCTCCCCAGTAGCTGGGAATACAGGCGTGTGCCACCACACCCAGCTAATTTTTTGTATTTTTAGCAGAGATGGGGTTTCACCATGTTAGCCAGGATGGTCTCGATCTCCTGACATCGTGATCCACCAGCCTCGGCCTCCCAAAGTGCTGGTATTGCACACATGTGCCACTATGCCCAGCGTACAAAACATTTTTTTAAAAATTAGCTAGGCATGGTGGCACAAGCCTATAGACCCAGCTACTGGGGAGGCTGAGATGGGAGGGTTGCGTGAGCCCAGGAGATTGAGGCTGCAGTGAGCCACAGTCACACCACTGCACTCCAACCTGTGTGACACAGTGAGACCCTGTCTAAAAAAAAAAAAATCAAAATAAATGGGGGATATCAGCAAGATGACGTCTGGAAAGAGCCCGAGACTTAGAATTTTTTGAAGGAAACAGAGAAAAGAAAAGCTAGGAGTTAGGTGTGTAAGGTGGCAAAGCGGGGAGGGTCTGTCCAGGTTAGGAAAGCTTCCTGGTAGAAGCAGCAAGCACAGTAAGGGCAGGCCGGTGGTACCTTGTGTCTTGAGACATTGTCTTTCCCCGGATTCCAGAGCAGCTCTCCTACCTGTGTCCTAAGGAGTGCCCTCACATTGTCTTTCAAGCCATCTCGGGACCCCTGGCTGCAGCCACTGCCTCTATCCTCACCAATCCCATGGATGTCATACGAACCCGCGTGCAGGTAAGACTGGCCACTTCCCTCACCCTTCTCCCGGAGAAGCCATTAGAAGCATGACCTTCTAGCCCTCCAGTGTTGCCCTGACCTCTTTGTGTCCTAGCCCTCTAGTCCAGTCAGTCTTCTCCTGAACATCTAAGCCCCTTCTGTGTGCTTAGCATCTATAGAAGCCAGCCCATGGCTGGGCGTGGTGGGTCACACCTGTAATCCCAGTGCTTTGGGAGGCCGAGGCGGGCAGATCACCTGAGCCTAGGAGTTCAAGACAAGTCTGGCCAACATGGTGAAACCCCGTCTCTACTAAAAGTAAAAAATTAGCTGGGTGTGGTGACGGGCGACTGTATTCCCAGCTACTCAGAAGGCTGAGGCAGGAGAATCACTTGAACTTGGAGGCAGAGGTTGCAGTGAGCCGAGATCGTCCCACTGCATTCCACCCTGGGTGACTGAGCGAGACTCTTGTCTGGAAAAAAAAAAGGTAGCCTAGCACTTAAAGTACCTGGAATGCTTCTGACTCTGTCTACCACCTGGCATACCTCTCCTCTATCACATGCCCATGCCATAGCCTGTCAACGACTCTTTCCTTTACCTTGCAGCTTTGTAGTTATAAGAAATACTGATTTCAGTGAATTCATAAGTCTGTCTGGTTTTTCCATTAGGCCATAAGTTCTCTACGGATTATGAGGGTGACCGTTCTTAAATGAGTTTCACAGATTGTATGGTGTGGGTACAGCAAAACCGCCGTTAGTAATGCTTGTCTTCAGTCAGCTTAAAGACAGTTACACAGCACCTAGCCCAAGGAAATAGAATCTGAATGATGATATACAATGTGCAAATAGTAGGTATTGCCATATAAATTTTTTTTTTTTTGAGATGGAATTTTGCTCTCGTCACCCAGGCTGGAGTGCAGTGGTACGATCTTGGCTCACTGCAACCTCTGCCTCCTAGGTTCAAGTGATTCTCCTGCCTAAGCCTCCGAAGTAGCTGGGATTACAGGTGCCCACCACCACGCCCAGCTAATTTTTATATTTTTGGTAGAGATGGGGTTTCACCATGTTGTCCAGGGTGGTCTCCAACTCCTGACCTCAAGTGATCCACCCACCTCGGCCTCCCAAAGTGCTGGGATTATAGGTGTGAGACACCGCGCCTGGCCTCCGTATAAAGTTTTATATCTTGATTCGTGGAGAATCAGACATAGTGGAGAATCAAAGATGTAGAAGAGAGTGAAGTCATTGGGTTATGGTGAGGGTAGGAGGGAAGGAAAATAAGCTTAACAGGTTGGGGATAAAATCAGCTTCCCTAGTACCAGGATGTTGGGAAGGAGATAGGTAATAAATACAGGTATTTTTGTCCCTAGGAAAGAGTGCCCCTCTCCATTTGAAAATGAATACACTGGCATCTGGTTGGTTTGCAAATAATAAAGTGCACAGGGTCAGTCCTCATTTTTTCCTGAGCCTTGTTCTGGGTCTTCCAGGAGGAGATCCAAGGGAAAGGACAGGTCACTTTGAGGAGCTTCCAGGCTGGAAAGACCCAGAGGCATAGCTGAAAAAGTCTTTGACATGGCTATGGATAAAGTGGAAGGGTTATGGAAGCAGAGATGCTCACATGAGAGAGTACTGGAGAGGAAGAAGGGAGTGTGGAGGGGCTGCTGAAGGAGGCAGGGTGGAAGAGGGAGATGTTCTTAGCCATGGCTGGGATATCTTGTGAAGGTCATACCATATAAGGGGAGGTATGAACAAGGAGTGCGTCTGTCCTGTATTGGCCGAGGGGCTGAGGGGTGGTTTCTAAAGGTATAGTTTAGGGGTGGCCGGTGGGCGGGGGGGATGTGGGACTGTTGAGAAAAAAGAGAGAAGTGATTCCTGCTTGGCCAGGCTTTCAGTGTGATAGGGAAGATGCCTATATTCGTTCATGGGGTATGTGAAGGAAGATGGCAGAGGTGGAGAGGAAGGTTCTAGCTCTGGGGCTTCAAGGGATTGAGATGATCAGAATCAAAATCACAGACTAGCACAGCTGCAGAGGTTCTTAGAGAGGATTTAACCCAGCCTCCCTGAGACCAAAGAGCAGCATCCAGTCCAGAGATTCATGGCTACATAGCTTATCTCATGATATCAGTGATAGCTAACATTTATTGTACACTTACTATCTGCCATCACTTTTGTTAGTATTTATGAATATTATTTTCTTTCTTGCTTATAACAACCTTGTGGTGCAGGTACTGTTATCACCGTTTTATATTTGAGGAAATTGGAGCACAAAGAGTTAAGTAAATTACCAAAGGTTATGTTGTTAGTAGGCTGGGGAGCAGAATTCAAACTCCGGCAGTTAGGCCCCAGGGCTCATACTAAATCACCATGCTGTACCGTCCCTCACAAGCAGAATCCACTCCTTCCAGCATCCAAGTTGGTTCTCCGCACTTTAGCCAGAGGCAGACGGAGACTGAGCAGAGGGGCTCTGACTGCAGACAAAGGCCCCTCCACTGTGTTGACTTTTCCAGGTTGAGGGCAAGAACTCCATCATCCTGACCTTCAGACAGCTGATGGCAGAAGAAGGGCCTTGGGGCCTTATGAAGGGGCTCTCGGCCAGAATTATCTCAGCCACACCTTCCACCATTGTCATTGTGGTGGGCTACGAGAGCCTCAAGAAACTCAGCCTCCGACCTGAGCTGGTGGACTCGAGACACTGGTAACCAGCGGTGGGGAGAGAAGCCTGCTGTTTTTTACACTGCTGTGGGTCAGGGACAGAGTGGAGAGGACAGCACCCTCTCCAAATGCCCCCACCACACACCCAGCCCTGCCCTGGGCCAGGTGGCCTATCTGGGACAGGGATAGAGACTTTGAACTGCTCTTGCTGACGAGGCTCCACACCTGGATCCCTTGCCCCCACTATTTAAAATCCTCTTCTGAGCTGGGCTCCCTCACTCAGTCCCTGTATTCGATACTGGCCTAAAGACTCCACCCTCCACCCTGCCAGCCCTTCTGGCTTCCCCCTCCATCTGTGTCCCTGAGACCCTGAGAAGAGCTGTACATAGAGCTTGCTTACTACCACTGGTTCTTCTCTTGGGCTTTCAGCCCAGACTCCAAGCTGCTGCTATCACCCCTTTCCCCCTCCATCTCTTAGCCTTGCTTATTTTTATTTTGGGACTGAGCTGCCCACTAGATGACTCTGCTTTTCCCTGCACTTGGGGCTAAGGTGCCAGGCACTTATTTGCTCAAGGAGCAGGAGCAGCAAAAATCTCTGGGTCTCCAGAGCATTCGTCCTCTCTTTGGAGGGGTTATTAGATTGGGGAGAAATGTTGATACTTTATTTTGTGTGTGCGTGTTTGTGTTTTTTAACATCTGTGAACCAGGCTACTAGTCCTGCTAAAGCGCCAATCCTGCTGTCAGAGCCCACCCCTTCCTAAGACAGGTAGAAAAATATAATGTAGCATTTCCCTCAATCCAGTTCCCTGTCCCTTCAGTCTCAGGAGCCCCAGGAGAGTCTAAGCTGGGGTGTCCCCTGACCCAGAGGACTCCCGTGGTGGGCACAGTTCTAAGTGGATCAGGCTGTCTTGGGTGCACTGGACTTGCAGCACTACCTTGAAGAGTGAGGTTGAGAAAGTAGTTGATGTAAAAGGCAACAGGAGGGCGTGTGTTCCCCAGCACATCCACCCAGGCCAGTGGAGCCAAACCTAGGAGAGGACAGTGGAGATTCCCTGCCCCAGGCAGCCATGAATACACATAAATACCCCAATCACTCAGACGCGTGGCAACAAGTGTTGTCTCACAATGGGGATCTCTTTAAGATCCGCATCGCTGGATGTGAAGTCATCCCAGTCATGGTACCCTGTGAGGGGATGCTAGAAGAACGTAAAGAGCAGTTCAGGAAGTCACCCGATACCAAGACCACTGCATTTACCAGCCTGATACTGCCAAGATTATCTGATGCTTTCCTCAGGAGATAGGAGAGGAGTGCTCCTTTTCCCCTGCCTCATCCTCCCTACTGCTACTCCTTCCAAGCCTGTGATGCAGGTAGAGAGGTGCAGCAAATAGAGAAGAAGGCATGTCAAACCCTGCATTTCTACCTGAGACATTTGGCTTGGATGATCCTCCAAACTCTATTGGTCCCACCCCCTGGGAAAGGCCATGGTGCCAGTTTGAAAGGTGCTAGCTACCTGAAGCCTTGATATTTCTTATGGCTGCTGCACATTCTTCCACTTTGGCCAGAACAGGTTCTGAAAACCGTTTCTCTACCTTCACTACCACCACTGCCCATCTTAATCTCTCTGAGGGTTTTCCCCTTTCACTTGATTTTATTTTCCCCCTGCACTGTGTGAACAGAGTCCTCCAATTTCTGTCCAGGAATGTTCACATCCAAAGGGTTGGACCCACTGATCATTCTGAATCTTCCTGCCCCTTCTCACCGCTTTACCCTGAGAACCACAAATATAATGGAGCAGTGGGCCCCTCCCATCTCTTTAAGCTCATCCTAAAGAATCCTCTGGAGGCTGGTTTTTGTCAGCTCCACGCCTTCCTCCCCTAGAGACTGGTCCCAGTCCTTCCCCCTCCATGGCACAGTGGGGAAAGTGTCACGGCCAGGAGGTAGGATCCTGCTGCTGGCGTCTTAGTGTGTTTCTCCCCCGAGACTTTCCTTCTGTTTTGTCTTGTGCAGTATTTTACAGCCTTTCATATGTTTTTCTGTTTCTCATACACGCAGTTTTAAGGGTGATGTGTGTATAATTAAAGGGACCCTTGGCCCATACTTTCCTAATTCTTTAGGGACTGGGATTAGGTTTGACCGAAATATGTTTTGGTGAGGATGGGACGGTGGACTTCATTCTCCCTGGAGTCCAAAACAGAATTTGGATGTATTGGTTGGTAACTAAAACTGAAACTCGGGGAGACTGGCCAAGGCGGGAAACCTGACGGGAGCATTGAGGAACAAGGGAATGAAAAGGCAGACTCTCTGAACATTTGATAAAATGGACACTTGTGAACATTAACAGTGAATATTCACTGTTGCACTGTACGAACTCTCTGAAATGTAATTAAAAGTTTTTATTGAGCCCCCGAGCTTTGGCTTGCGCCTATTTTTCGGGTCGCGAACATCCCACGGCGCGTAGCCACGCCTTCCCGCGTCCCTCAGCCTCCGGCAACTTCCCAACCCCCGCCCTGCTCGGTGACAGACATTCTGCCGCTTCCAATCGGAGGTGCCCGTCGTGGGAGTGGCCAATCGGGAGCTTCGGAGGACGAGGAGACCGGACCAGTTAGACTTGGCGGTTCAACTTCAACATGGCCGAAGCAAGCAGCGCCAATCTAGGCGGCGGCTGTGAGGAAAAAAGGCGTGAGGAGTCGTCTCCGGAATCTGTGCCACCCGGCACTACCATTTCGAGGGTGAAGCTCCTCGACACCATGGTGGACACTTTTCTTCAGAAGCTGGTCGCCGCCGGGAGGTAAAGTGGAAGGAGCTGCAGTAGGAGGGTTTGTCCGCACGGAATTTCAAATCCCGCGATATCGGGACGGCCGCTGACCGGCGTGCGATCACGTGGGTCTGCGGCGGGGGCGGGGCAGTCGGATCAGAAGACCCTGTCAAATCCTGAGCCGGAGGTGTCGGGGTGTTCACGCACCGGTAACCTGTAGCGGACCGGAATAGCTAGCTAGTCCTTCTTCCAGGAAGCCCTGTTTTCACTAAAACTTAAGGTGATTGGGAGGAAAGATAGAGCCTTTGCAAATTAGAACAGGGTTTGGTTTTTTATTTATTCTTATTTTTGAGACAGGGCCTTGCGATGTCGCTCAGGCTGGAGTACAGTGGCGTGATCACTGCAGCCTCGTCCTCTTGGGCTCAAGCGATCTTCCCGCCCCAGCCTCCCAAGTAACTGGGACTACAGGCTGGGGCTACTGCGCCCGGCTACAGATCATGGTTTAAATCCCGGCCCATGACTATGTGAGCAAGACATAAGCCCCCTGTCCCTCGTCGGCTTCTCATCAGTCAAGTGGCAACAATAGTGCCTTTCTCAATTTTGACAATGCAATGAGTAAATACACCTAAGGCGCCTGGGACAGGACCTGCCACGTAGAAAGATTTGTTATCTATTATGGGAATATCTCCTTCACTGGGAGATTGCCGGGACTAAATGTATTACCGTAAAAAGACGTTTTTCCTGTCTCGACTTCTACATAATGTGTCTGATTCAAGAGTTTTGCTCATGATCCCACCACCCCAGCACATCAGTGTTGAAATGCTTCCGGGAGTTTGATGCCCTGACCACAGCCTCTCCTCCTCTAGCCCTCTCTATCCCCACTTCCCCGTTCTTTGGCTTCATCAGGACTCTCATCTTTTCAGTACTTTACCTTTCCTACACGTTTTGATCTTTCTCTTCACTCATGACTCATCAAATATTTGAGTACCTTTTCTGTGTCAGGTGCTGGGGATACCATAAGGCAGACAAGGCCTCTGTCTTTTTGGAGCTTGCATTCAATGGGCAGAAGCACCAACAACTTCATCACAGCCTGGTAAGATAATAAGGCCAGCACAGTGACTCATGCCTGTAATCCCAGAGCTTTGGGAGGCTGAGGCAGGAGGATCATTTGAGCCTGGGAGTTTGAGGCTTCCGTGAGTTATAATAGGCCCATTGCATTTCAGCCTAGGTGACAGAGCAAGACCCTGCCTTTAAAAAAGAAAAAAAAAATAGGATGGTTAGGGTGCCCATTCTGAGAGGTGACATTTCAGCTAAAACTTGAAGAATGAGAAGGAAGTTTTTTTTCTTTTTAGGCAGAGTCTAGCGCTGTTCCCCAGGCTGGAGTGTAGTGGCTTGATCTCTGCTCACTGCAACTTCCACCTCCCAGGTGATTCTCCTGCCTCAGCCTCCCAAGTAGCTGGGATTACAGGAGCCTGCCACCACACCCAACTAATTTTTTTATTTTCAGTAGGGACAGGGTTTTACCATGTTGCCCAGGCTGGTCTCAAACTCCTGAGCTCAAGTGATCCACCTACCTTGGCTTCCCAAAGTGCTGGGATTACAGGCATGAGCCACGGCACCTAGCTGGAACCAGCTTTTTGAAGAATTTCAGGAAGAGTGTGTAGGCAAAGGGGACAGCTCGTGCAAAGTCTCTGAGGTGATCAGATATTCCAGGAACTGGCAGATTCCTTGGCTACAGCATAGTGATCAGAGTAAAATGAGATGAGGTTGGAGAGGCAGATGACAGCCTTATTATGCAGGGCCTAGTTCGCCATAATAATGAATTTGATAAAATAATTTGTAATTACTTTTATGAACCAGTCATGGCACATCATCATATGTCCCAGCAAGTTCCCTCCCTGATTTTTCCCTACTCATTCTTGCCCTTGTCTCCCCTCCCACAGTCCCCACTTACTCTTGGTTATATGTCCCCCATTTATTTATTTAATTTCTTTTAGGGATGAGATCTCGCTTTGTTGCCCAAGCTGGTCTCAAACTCAGAGGCTTAAGTGATCCTCCCACCTTGGCCTCCAAAAGTGCTGGGATTACAGGCATGAGCCACCGTGCACAGCTTATTTATTTATGAGACAGGGTCTTGCTTTTTTGCCGAGGCTGGAGTGTAGTGGTGCAATCTTGGCTCATTGCAACCTCTGCCTCCCAGGTTCAAGTGATTATCCTGCCTCAGCCTCCTGAGTAACTGGGATTACAGGCATGCACCACCACACCCAGCTAATTTTCATATTTTTAGTAGAGATGGGGATTTCACCATGTTGGCCAAGCTGGTCTGAAACTCCTGACCTCAGGTAATCCACCTGCCTCAGCCATTTATTTATAATACAAATATTTATTGACCATTGACAGTGTCCCAGGGTTTGTTCTAGTTGTTGGACATATAGCAGTGATCAAGATGGACAAGGTTCCAATCTTCATGGAGTAGACATTCTAGTACTGTAAAAAAAAAAAAAAAAGTAAAATTGAGCCTGGTGTGGTGGCTCACACCTGTAATCCCAACACTTTGGGAGGTGGAGGCAGGTGGATTATTTGAGGTCAGACATCAAGACCAGCCTGGCCAAGATGGCAAAACCCCATCTCTACTGCAAATACAAAAATTAGCAGGACCTGGTGGCGCACCCCTGTAATCCTCACTACTTGGGAGGCTGAAGCAGGAGAATTGCTTGAACCCAGGAGGCAGAGGTTGCAGTGAACCAAAATCTTACCACTACACTCCAGCCTGGGTGACAGAGCGAGACTCTGTCTCAAAAAAATAAAATCAGGATAAAGGAATAGAGAGCAGTGGGGAAGGGGAGTCAGGGTGAGGAGGAGGGTAAGGAAGTGGCATTTGACTGTTTGTATCCTTGTAAAATATGTTTTATTTTTGTCTGTTTTAAATTTATATCAATGATATTGTGCTACATATCCCTTTTTTACTTAACAACATTATTTTCAAGATCTAACCATGTCAGGCCAAGTGTGGTGGCTCACACTTGTAATCCCAGCACTTTGGGATGCTGAGGCAGGCTGATTACTTGAGGTCAGGAGTTCAAGACCAGCCTGGCCAACATGGTGAAACCCCGTGTCTACTAAAAATATAAAACTTAGGTGGGTGTCGTGACACCCACCAGTAATCCCAGCTACTCAGGAGGCTGAGGCAGGAGAATCACTTGAACACGGGAGGCAGAGGTTGCAGTGAGGTGAGATCGTGCCACAGCACTCCAGCCTGGGCAATAGAGCGAGTCTCCACCCCAAAAAAAGAGAAAAGAAAAAAGATCTAACCATGTCCTAAAAGTGCACATGGCTCATAGCTTTTTAATACTACATGTCAGTCCTTGATATGCTTCCACCACTTACCATTTCCTATCACTGACTCCTGGTTGCCTCCAGCTCCTCATCCATAAATTCTTCCAGGGTGAATGTCCTTATGTATTTCCTCATGAGCTAGTGCTGGAATTTCCCTGGACATATGACTGGGAGAGGGATCACTAGATCCTAGAGTTTACACCTACCTGTGTTCCATTGGATTACTTTCCAGAAAAGCTGTTCTTGTCCCCTACATCCTCACCATCAGTGGGTTTTTATCATTCTAATATTTGTCATTCTGCCAGGTATGAAAGGGGTGTCTTCATTTTAATTTGTATGCCCCTGATTCCTTGAAGATTTGGGGATTTCTTCATGTACTTAGTCATTTTGGCTTCCTGTTCCGAGAACTGCCAGCTTATTTCCTCCAGCCTTTGATTTCAGACTCCCAGGTTCAAGCAGTTCTCTGCCTCAGCCGCCCGTGTAGCTGGGATTACAGGTGCCTGCCACCATGCCCAGCTGATTTTTGTATTTTTGGTAGAGACGGGGTTTCGCTGTCTTGGCCAGGCTGGTTTCGAACTCCTGACCTTGTGATCTACCCGCCTCAGCCTCCCAAAGTGCTGGGATTACAGGCATGAGCCACCACACCTGGCAGTTAATACAAACTTTTAAGATGTATGCAAATACTTTACTCTTCCCCAGCCCCAAGCCATTAAGTTAAAAGCCTTTATAGTCCTCAGTCCCAAGAATGAAGTACTTATACCTGGGACTGGAGTCTGAACATAGTTAATGAGAGTTTATTCACATGTTTGTTATCCAAAGGGATATTTTAAGCCCCAGATAGAATTTCCCTGCAGTTCAGCGTATTTTCCATATAAATGTAAGTTTGAGTGAGAGGGTAGATTATATGATGCACCCCAAAGTGACGAAAGATCATTGGCCATGCTGGGCTTTCAGATCCCGTGGATCCACACCCTGCTGTCTTCCTTTAAGGTATCTTGTCTTGGCTGAAGCAAAGACTCCCCAGTATGCTCTCTGTCAGGCTTCAGAGCAGAGAAACATGGCCCTGTTGGAGCCTACCCTTTGTAACCTCTGCTCGTTCTCTGGAAATGAAGGGTTCTTTTCTGTCCCCATGGCCTCCTGAGCCATGTGAAAAGCATTCTCCTGTTGAGCTAAAGCAAGCAGACAAGGGTGCTTCCTTTTTGTGTTTTGTTACAAACCGCAACCCACCAAGAGAGGCAGTCGGTTAGAGGCATCGTTAGCGGGGCTCAGGTTGTGGACCAGTTAGTACTATTCAGAGAGAAGCTGGGTCTGCTGCAGCTGCTTACAGCACCCTGGCAACTGTGTCGCATGTGCTGGTTTAGGGGGGCTAAGGGAGCGAGAGACGTTTGACAGTTCTTTTTTTTTTTTTTTGAGACAGAGTCTTGTTCTGTCATGCAGGCCGGAGTGCAGTGGCTCGATCTCTACTCACTGCAACCTCCACCTCCTGAGTTCAAGCAATTCTCCTGTCTCAGCCTCCCAAGTAGCTGGGATTATAGGCGTGCACCACCATGCCTGCCTAATTTGGTGTTTTTAGTAGAGATGGGGTTTCTCTATGTTGGTCAGGCTGGTCTTGAACTCCCGACTTCAGGTGATCCACCCGCCTTGGCCTTCCAAAGTGCTGGGATTACAGGTGTGAGCCACTGTGCCTGGCCAACGGTTCTTAAACTCTTAGATGCCATACTTAGAGATGTCCTTGTGGTCTAGTCTCCTGGCCTGGGATATGCTGCACATGGTAAGACACATAAAGTGGCTTAAAGTCTACCTCTGACAGTGACCAAGAAAAGAAAGCTAATTGCATGTGTAATGAACTCATAGAGTTTTAAAGTAATGGCAAAGACGGTTGGTGCTCATAGGAAATAGTTTGTCACAGGAAAAAAGAGTGGTTTAATATATAAACTATTCTGACTGTAAATGCGTTGGAAATATCTCATCCTCTTTGAATGTGCAGGATGTGTGCTACTGGTGGTGATTTGTTTCTGAAGGGTGGGCATGAGTCATCAGACTGTGGTGTGTGACTCCAGGCCTGGCATGCTCATACTCTCTCCTCCGCATGCTTCCAGACCATCCACCTCTTTCTGTCCCCGCCGTTTCTGCCTTGCTCTGGGCTGCTGTCGTCTCAGATGTGCTTCCTGAGTCCACCCTCACACAGCGGCCAAGTGGGCGTCCTAAGGTGTAGATCTGTTCGTGTCACATCTCTGCTTCAGACCCTTTTCTGGCTCCTCCCATCATGATACATCCACACTCTAGACTCTGTGTCTGGCCCTGTGTGGAAGCCAGCACGGCCAGATAGCCTGGATTGAGTCCAGCTGGCTCCATCACATGCTGGTTGTATGTGACCTTGGGCAAGCTTCCCTCTACCTCAGCTTCCTCATCTGAAAAATGGAGGTGATAATGATAGAACCCATCTCATAAGGTCATGGTAAGGATTCAGTGAGTTATGTAGAGTACATAGAACAGGGCCTGGCACTAGTCAGTCCTCGGTTTCCGGTTATTACTGCATCTTCACACACATGCACATATATGCACGCGCACACACACACACACACACACACACACACACACACAGACCGCCCTTCAGCTACACTGCCTGAGCTTACTACATGCTGCTCTTCTCCTGTCCTGTAGCCAGCTCCTGCTTCTCTCTCTGACATTGCTTCCTGTTGGGAGCCTTCCCCGAACCCTTGCTAGGACCTCATGCTGTCTTGTACTCATTTTCCTGAAGGCTGATCTGCAATCCCTTTGACAGCAGGAATTGTACTGTCTCGTCTTTGGGTTTGTGCCACCGAACTTGGCCTGGTACCTGGTCAGTGCTCAGTAAATGTCTGTTAAATGAATACAATTATCCTGCTGGCATTTTTTTTTTTTGAGACAGAGTCTTGCTTTGTCGCCAGGCGCCAGGCTGGAGTGCAGTGGCACGAGCTCGGCTCACTGCAACCTCCGCCTCCCAAGTTCAAGCAATGCTCCTGTGTCAGCCTCCCAAGTAGCTGGGACTACAGGCACGCCACCATGCCCAGCTAATTTTTTATTTTTATTTTTTAGTAGAGACGGGGTTTCACCATGTTGGCCAGGATGGTCTCGATCTCTTGACCTTGTGATCCGCCCGCTTCGGCCTCCCAAAATGCTGGGATTACAGGCGTGAGCTACTGTGCCCGGCCCCTGCTGGCATTTTTTATCGTCATGCTAATATTTATCAAACCACAAGGCTTTCTCCATCTTTTTCAGGAAAAGTATCCCAATTTCAGATTTTTTAAGTTTTCCAGCAATTTCCAAAGGAAGAAGCTAAACAATAAAAGGTTAAGTTAGTCCAAGAGACCAAATAACCTAAAGATATAATTAAGATTAATTTTAAGTATTTATTTTTAATGGACACATTGTAATTGTACATATTTACAGGGTGCATATCTGTGTTGTATAATGATCCAATCAGGGTAATTAGCACGTCCTCTCATGGGTTTATCATTTCTTAGTGGTGAGAACCTTCAAAAGCCTCTCTTCTAGCTATTTATTCTAAAATAATATGCACTATTTTACTGTTAACCACAGTCACTTTACTGTGCAGCACCAGAACCTGTACCTCCTATCTAATTGTAACTTTGTACCTGTTGAAAGACTGATTTTTAAAGGCAAACCTTTTTTTTTTTTTTTTTTTGAGAGAGAGTCTCACCTGTCACCCAGGCTGAAATGCAGTGGTGCCATCTCGGCTCACTGCAACCTCTGCCTCAGCCTCCCGAGTAGCTGGGACTACAGGCGTGTGCCACCACGCCCAGCTAATTTTTTGTGTTCTTTAGTAGAGACGGGGTTTCACCATGTTAGCCAGGATGATCTCCATTTCCTGACCTTGTGATTCACGCAGCTCAGCCTCCCAAAGTGCTGGGATTACAGGCATAAGCCACCGCACGCAGCCAGGAAAATCTTTTAATACAGCCATTCATCTTGAATCACTGGCCTGGAGATTTTCCTCTTATTTTCGTTGAGACATTTCTGTTTCTTCTTTCCTCCTCTCCCTTTCTTAGTCCTGGGGCTGCCTAGTGTAGCCCCAGGACTAGAAGAGAGAGAAAAAGGCCAAATGGAGACACTTTTTTTTTTTCCTTTTTGAGTCAAAGTCTCGCTCTGTCGCCCAGGCTGGAGTGCAGTGGTGCAATCTTGGCTCACTGCAAACTCCACCTCCTGGGTTTAAGCGATTCTCCTGCCTCAGGCTCCCTAGTAGCAGGGATTACAGGTGCCTGCCACCACACCCAGGTAATTTTTGTGTTTTTGGTAGAGATGGGGTTTCGCCATGTTGGCCAGACTGGTCTGGAACTCCTGACTTCAGGTAACCCGCCCAACTCAGCCTTCCAAAGTACTGAGATCGCAGGTGTGAGCCACCGCACCCGGATGAGAAGCATTTCTTAATGAAAAGGACAGCTGTATAGTTGGTGAATAGGGCATAAAGAGGAGGAATTTCTGTCACTCCAGTCCCCAGCCTTTTTTAAAAAAAAA